>RCUC01125678.1:0-10817 GCA_003697995.1 Taxidea taxus jeffersonii | reverse complement strand
TAAAGCTGGCCCTTCTCTTGCCAGCACCACTTATTTGTGGCAAATCAAAAAAATTCCTTTCCCAATGACCTCATAGTGTTATAAAGATAAAATGAGATCACGGAACTGAAAATGCATTGAAGATACAAGACAGGTGTAAGTTATTATCCACATACATTTTTAAGTTCGTAAAACAAAACCGAAAACCTTTCAACATTTCAGCTTATTAGTGGAAACTTAGGACGTTCCAATCAAATAAAAAACCTAAGTCAGTAAGTAACGGAAATATTCAGGAAACTCTAAAAATCACTCAAATCTACACCTGCCCTGAAATTCAAGTTATTCATTTATGTCTATGAGATCCCTTCTTTTTTTTTTCCCCTGGCCTAGAGTTCCCAGAAGCCAGAGTGGCCAGCTATTTTCGAGATGAAGGTGAAATCAGGCATGATTGTGTTCTTGACCATGTCAGCAGCTAACTGCAGTAAAGAAGAAATCTAGTGGGAGACGGGGAGGATAGATGTCTCCCTTCACCCACATAACTCCATCTGGACCATCATCACCGCTGCAAAGCAAAATCTCTACCAATTATGCAGAAATGCACAACTTCCAAGGACACCACCCATAAGTGAGGGCATATCCAAGCAAACCCACTCAGGCAAAAACAAAAAAATACAATGAGATACAGTGAAAGGGAGTCTAACCTCTAGACACCATAATCAGACCAGCTTGTGTTTTTTTGTTTTCATTGTAATTAGCAATCAATGTTCAGTTCAAGAATTAAGACAAGCCCAGCTGTCCCATTCTGAGCAGTCCAAGAGTGAAAATACAGGGTAGATTCTATAATTATAATTACCAAGAAGTCATTTTTTTTTAAATCATCACCAGTAGGGACGCCTGGGTGGCTCAGTCAGTTGGGGGTTGGACTCTTGATTTCAGCTCTGGTTGTGGTCTCAAGGTCATGGGATCGAGCCCCAGAACACACTCTGGCCTGCACATGGAGTCTGCTTGGGATGCTCGCACCCCCTTTCTCCCTCTGCCCCTCCCCCTGCTTGCATGCATGTGCATGCTTTCTCATGTTCTCTCTCTAAATAAATAAAATTTTAAAAAAATAAAATAAAATAAAACCATCACCAGTAATGTAAAATATATTCTCTTCAAATTCTTGCTATGTTACCTTTCACCCACCCCCCTCCAACTTATTAATTAATAATAGTTATATGCCATGATACTCTTAAGAAAGTTGAAAGGAGGGGCGCCTAGGTGGCTCAGTGGGTTAAAGCCTCTGCCTTCGGCTCGGGTTGTGATCCCAGGGTCCTGGGATCGGACCCCGCATCGGGCTCTCTGCTCAGCAGGGAGCCTGCTTTCCCCTCTCTCTCTGCCTGCCTCTCTGCCTACTTGTGATCTCTGTCAAATAAAAATAAATAAAATCTTAAAAAAAAAGAAAGAAAGAAAGTTGATAGGGCATTTGAAAAACACATCTTCTGACTGGACCCTTATACAACTCTGGGACATACACATGGTAGGGATTAGTCTCTTCACCTGACAATTGACTTAACTAAGGCTCAGAAAGATGTAGTCAATTGCCTCCAGTCTCCAAGTTAATAAACAGAGCAGAACCTAGGACCCTTAGCATTGGAATGAACTTGCCTTCATTCCAATGCCATATCACAAAACTATATATTTAAAATGTTCCCTAGGCTGACCCTAATCAGAATACCATAATTATTTCTGTACAACCTGTAAGTCTCAAAAATGGCAGTTTTGAGAGGATTAATACAGAAATAATGTAAGGCGTGGCTTAAAACAAGCAGAAACTAAAGACAGTAAAAATATTTTACCAGGGCACCTGGGTGACTCAGTCGATTAAGCACCCAGCTCTTGATTTGGGCTATACTTGGTATGGACCCTACTTAAGATTCTCTCTCTCCCTCCCCTCTGCCCCACCCCACCCCTTCTCTCCTTCTCTTAAAAAAGAAAGATAGATAGATAGATAGATATGTATATAAATACACACATATATATACATATATAACCGTATTCTAGATTCAGTGTTTTTCAATTTGGGCTGCGCATTAGACACACTTGAGAAACTCCAGAAAAACTCTCTAAACTTGTATACTTGTATTTTGGCATCATTGGTGAATCCTGAAACATTGCTTTATGAAAGTGTCTTCCCCCATGAATCTAATATAATGCTTCAGCTAAGAACCACTGCCAGTTCAAAGGTACCAGTAACACATGGGCAAGAAATGGTATGTGAAATGATCCTGTGACACCATATACAATTTTTTTAATGTTAACAGTTATATATTCATTTAATGAGTATTTGAAAAAGTTAGCTGTCACATAAACCTGATGATTTTTTTATTCATTTTTTATTTTTTATTTATTTTTTTGGACAGAGAAAGACACAGCGAGAAAGGGAACACAAGCAGAGGGGGTGTAAGAGGGAGAAGCAGGCTTCCCATGAAGCAGGGAGACCGACCGATGCAGGACTCGATCTCAGGACCCTGGGATCATGACCTGAGTCGAAGGCAGAGGCTTAATGACTGAGCCACCCAGGTGCTCCTAAACCTGATGATTTTATACACTTTACAAACTAAAGTTTTTTGGTTTTTTTTTCTTTTAAAGACTTTATTTATTTATTTGTCAGAGAGAGTGAGCACAGGCAGACAGAGTGGCAGGCAGAGGGAGAAGCAGGCTCCCTGCCGAGCAAGAAGCCCGATGTGGGACTCCATCCCAGGACGCTGGGATCATGACCTGAGCCTAAGGCAGCCACTCAACCAACTGAGCCACCCAGGCGTCCCCAAACTAAAGTTTTTAAAAAGCTTTTGATTGAAAGTAAAACACAGTACAGGTGGTAGACCGTTAGGAAAAAATTATAAAAGTAGTTCCAGAATGACCCAAGTCTAGACATTTGATGATGAACGCCGCAGGGGGGTCTTAGGAGGGGAGTGAGGAGGAAGGGGAAGACACAGGAGGCGGAACTGGCAGGACTTGTGGAGTGATCTGAGAAGGGGAAGAGGGAGAAAGTAAGAGTCAACCAGAACAAAGTGCAGGAGAATGGAGTCAATTTCTCTATCTTGCTCCAGGTACTATAAATACCTGATAGGTGTTCAGTAAACATTCCACCATGGGCAGAAATGGAAAAGGTCGAGATTAAGGAGGTTGTTAATGCAAGACCAACATTTAACCCAAGAGCTCCTGCTTCTTCCTTCTCTTAGGTCTGCAAGTTCCTTGAGGATGATACCACCTAACATGGCTGCCTGCCAAAGACCCGCTCTATGGTAAGGGAGACTCTTCTTAGCCAATGCTTCCTTTTTAAAAAAAAAAAATTTTTTTAAGATTCTATTTATTTATTTGAGAGAAAGAGAGAGCATGAGAGGTAGAGAAGGGCAGAGGGAGAGGGAGAAGCAGACTCTCCGCTGAGCAGGGTGCCCAACGCGGGGCTTGATCCCAGGACTCTAGGATCATGACCTGAGCCGAAGTCAGACGCTCACCCAACTAAGCCACCCAGGCGCCCCTTGCCAACACTTCTAAAACCACATAAGCATAGCTGTCAGGCCATTCTCCAGCACTCGCTTCAAGTTTCATTCTTTAAATTCAGTTCCTGCCACCCCCTATGCTCCTTGAGCCACCCTGCCTCCTAACTGGTTAGCATGAACTCAAATACAACGTACTCCTGAAGCCCAGGTGACGTACACTGGACCACATGATCTAAAAAGAGAATTCTGTCCCAACTATAAAGACCTAGGTGTCTTCACTCACAGTTGCCAAGGTGCAGAAGAATTCAGATGGTATATGGGAACAGAAACAAATAACAATGACTCATGTTTTGAGAAAATTATTTCTTTTCTTATTCTCTTTCAGCCTGGCCAACTCTAGATTTCTGAAGGTCACAGTTTCGAACTATTGGGGTTTTTTTTTTCCACCTCCTGGTAGTTAATTGCACTTTTTTTTTTTAAGGATTTTATTTATTTATTTGACACAGAGAGAGAGGTCACAAGTGGGCAGAGCAGCAGGCAGGGAGGGGGCTTAGCAGGCTCCCCGCTGAGATGGGAGCTCAACCCAGGGCTTGATCCCAGGACCCTGAGATTATGACCTGAGCCGAAGCCAGAGGCTTAACTCACTGAGCCACCCAGGCGCCCCGTTAATTGCACTCTTAATGAAGGGACAACAGGACTCAGAAGCCTGTGTTTATGAACAAAGCACTATTCAGGGCAAATAGTGCAGGCTGCCGCTTATTGTGATGCAAAGTTTGCTCTTAAGATACACTTAATTTTTTAAATGCGAAAGAGCTATGGGAGGAAAGGTCAACAGCACAGTCATAATTGGTGAATATGGCAAAAATCGTGATTTTGCCACATTTGAGGACTTTTGCTGCACATCCCATGTTTTATTCATCTTCAGTTGCATTATAAACGTGCTTCTCTACAGCTTCAGCGTGGTTATGAAATGTAGGTCTTGGAAATACAGAACTAGACCTCACTTTTTCTCATTCCCAGGAAACTGCAGAAATATCTTGGATGAGCTAATCCTAGCAGACTGTCTACTAGCCTGCTTCTGGTGCAGTGAAAGTCAAATATTTACCAACCATAACTGCATTTAAGACGTTGCTCTGGGCGACCAAATAGAAGTCTTTGTGTCAATTCTCTATTGCTTTGATTCTCCCCTAAGTGATATGTTGGCATCAGTTTAAAAAAAAAAAAATCCCAGGGATGCCTGGGTGGCTCAGTCAGTTAAGGGTCTGCCTTTGGCTTAGGTCATGATCCCAGGGTCCTGGAATCGAGTCCCACATTGGGCTCCCTGCTCAGCGGGGATCCGGCTTCTCCCTCTGCCTGCCACTCCCCCTTCTTGTGCTCTCTCTGACACATAAATAAAACCTTAAAAAAAAAAAAAAAATCCCAATGCCATGGGAAAGAACAGTGGAGGAAGATGGCATAGAAGGACTTAGAAGCCGGAGAAATGTGGAGTTTGATCATGGGCAAGTTAATTAACCTCACAAAACCTGCCTGACCTCAGAAAGTTCTAAGGGGAGTAAATGAAATAATGCACAGAAGAGGCCTTGTACTCTGACGTAAAACAGCCACTTCATAAATGTCAGCCCTCGTTCCCTCTATTGAAGAGCACAGCCAGTTACACAGTTAAGGAAACAGCACCTCACCAACAACCTGACAAAGCTATTCATTCCATTAATAATTTGGGACAAGTATTTGCTCTCCTTCCCCAGGTCCTGAGGGCCACCCTTCATTCTCTGTAATGAAATAACATGGATTGAGTACAGTTTGTCCTGCAGAAAACCTGAGCAAAATTGGTGAGCAGCTGTGTGATCACAGTTCATTGCATGGTAGCTGTGTCTTGTCTGTCCCAAAGTGGTCCTTTCCCTTTCTGACTCCAGCTCTGCCTTCCCTGCAAGACCAGTACCCCCAGAACCACCACTTTCCAATGACTGCCCTCCAACCGCAGGTTTAAGGCATCAAGGCACCACCTGGGGATGCAGTTAAAATGCAGATTCTCATCTAATAGGTCTAATAGGTCTAACAGGGAAGAGAACTGAGATTCCGTACTTAATAAGCTCTCAGGAGATGCTCCAGCTGCCGTTGGGTCCATGGACCACATCTTAAGTAGCAACACCCTAAAGAACACCAACACCTTCCAGATCCAAGGAGGAGAACGAGGGAAGGAAGGGCATAGACTTCATCAGGGTTTCACAATTCCCTCCTCTTTCCGAGACTCTGGCCAACATTCCAGCTTTATTTCCAGATGGTCCAGGCAGGGAATGAAGTGTCTAACAGGACGTCCCGTTTAACGGAGACCCACTGGGACAGGACTCATGAGGTTGGTTGTAATGACATGTTACTAATTTGCTTACTTCCCACGATTTAACCAGCAACCCATCTGATGTCAGTTTCCCCACAGATGCTTAAAACTGACATCTCTGCCATTACCCAGGGTGTGGCCCCACCTCAGCAGCCTAAGAACCCACGTAGCTAGAGGCTGGTGAGTGGCTGCAGGAATCCACAGTTAAGAGAACGAGCGAACCCTCACTGAACACCTAATGACCAAGAGTAACTTACATCCAAATAGATTTCACAGCTATTCATTCAACAAATGCTTGCAAGGCACTAACTGTGTGCCAAGCACTGTTTTCGGTTCCATGCACTGAACCTAAGAACTTGATCACCATGGTAGCCTTTTACACTTTTGATAGACACTACTTTTTTTTTTTATTAAATTGAATGAAATTTGATCCCAACAAGACTGTGAGTTAGGCACTTGAAATATTATGTCATCAGACCCTGTGCTACATCATCTTAATTTTCAGACTCCAAAGTAAACATCTGTAGTTAAGAGCTCATACACAGGGACGCCTGGGTGGCTCAGTGGGTTAAGCCTCTGCCTTCAGCTCGGGTCATGATCTCAGGGTCCTGGGATCGAGCCCCACTTCGGGCTTTCTGCTCAGCGGGGGGAGCCTGCTTCCTCCTCTCTCTCTCTGCCTGCCTCTCTGCCTGCTTGTGATCTCTCTCTCTGTCTCTCTGTCAAATGAATGAATAAAATCTTAAAAAAAAAAAGAGCTCATACACACACACACACACACCACACACCACCACCCCCCACTGCTTCCGTAGTTAAGTAAACTTCTCCCAAGCAACACAGCTAGTAAATGCCAACACCTGGAAACGGAACAAAATCTCACCTGATTGCAAGATCCATGCTCTTAATCTGTAGCCTGTGCTCCCTCCTCTTAGGAAACAATTTCCTCCCTGCCCTCAAGTTTATCATCTCATAAAAAACAGAGAACAACCCACAGCGGGGACAAAGTTAAACAAACATAAAAGGGCCACTGGAAAGCCTAAGTGAACACTCCCAACTCCAAACGCTCTAGAACTCAGCACCCAGGGAGAAGCCAACTGCATTTTCCAAATATTTTAAACTTGGAAACATTTATCAAATATCTTTATTTGGGGTGCCTGGGTGGCTCAGGCAATTAAGCAGCCTACTCTTGGTTTTGGCTCAGGTCATAGTCTCGGGGTCCTGGGATTGAGCCCTGTGTCGTGCTCCACATTCAGCGGCGAGTCTGTCTCTCTCTCCCTCTGCCCCTCCCCTGGCTCGTGCACTCTCTCTCTCTCTAAAGTAAATAAATAAATCTTTGAAAAAATGTATCTTTCTTCCAACTCATACACTAAGCTCCATGAGCTAGAACATCCCAGGGATGGACTCACAGTTGGTGCTACATATCTCTTGAATGCATTTGTTTCAATTACCCCTTTTATACCAAACTACCCAAAACTTAGTGACTTAGAAGAAACACCATTTCATTATTTCTCACCATTCTGTCCACTGAGAATCAGAACAGCAAACAGCAGGATCCTGGCTCCCAGTGGTATCTGCTGGTGCTGGAGTATCCAAGATGCTTTCTACAATCACCAATCTGGGGTCCCAGCTAGAATGGCTGGAGCAGCCCAGGCTGGGCAGACATGCTTACAACAGGGTAACTAGTCAGGGACTAAATGTAAGGGCCAAGAGTCCTTTAGACAGGAAGCTCCGAACCAACATATAAGCTTTCTGGGGGCAAGATCAATGTCTTGTTCCCCACTGACCCCCATGTTCCCCACTGACCCCCCCCTACAGTTCCCAAACACATAGGGAACTGACCCTCTGATGAGTCACTTAGCTTCGATGTCTCTCTGGTGCAGACAGACAACAAGAAACATATCCATAAAGGCGCTGAGATAAGCAGCCACATAAATAACAAATACAATATAATCTCGGGTTGGATTTGCTACCAGACAGACGGTGCCAGTCCAGAGGGGTTCCAACATAGCCAATCATTACAGTAAGTCATTAGTAGGTAAGTGGCTCATGTTGTCCCAACACAGGGAGCCGAGAAATAATAAAAGAGAGACTTGGTCCCACTACAAGCTCAAGTTAATTTCATATTGAAAATATTTTTTTAAACACTACAGCTGATACAAACAAGAGGACCCATGCTTTGCACCCATTTTTCATTTTGTAAATGTGCATTTGTAATTTCATTTTGTAAATTCATTTTTCATTTTTTATTTACATTTGGTAAATGTAGAGATTTATAGCTCTCTTAAAGGTTCATTCCAGGGGCGCCTGGGTGGCTCAGTTGTTTAAGTGTCTGCCTTCGGCTCAGATCAGGATCCAGGAGTCCTGGGATTGAGCCCCGAGTCAGGCTCCCTGCTCAGTGGGGAATCTGCTTCTCCCTCTCCCTCTCCCTCTGCTGCTCCCCCCCCACCCCAGCTCACAAACACGCTCGTTTGCTCTCTCGTTCTCTCTCTCAAATAAATCAATAAAATCTTAAAAAAAAAAAAAAGTTTTATTCCAGATAGGAGTCAAATCCAAAGTGAGTCACCAGGCTCCAAAGAATGAACTCAAATCCTACTCCAGCTATAGTCAGGGAAGGAGGGGAAATGAAGGAACCAGCAAGCACATTCCTAAAACGGCCAACTTAACAACCTCCCATAATCTCTTCCAGCTGGGAGTGCAGGGCTCTGCTGACCTTTTATTCCCATTTCTAATTATTCAGGTGCACGCATTTCCATAGTACTCAATGTCTATCGAAATCCATGCCCTGGGAATCCTGCAAATAGATTCTTACAGATAGAAGTTTGTGCACCAATTCAAAAAGCTCTTTTTTCCCCTTTCTAGAAAAAAAAAAAAAAACTTAACCAGTTCTAAGAACTTGGGACCCAGACCATACAAATGTGGATTGGAATCTAGGACCTGCCACTCATTGGGCCACTATTGGACTTCTCTGAGCCCTGTTTCCTCACCTGTACCATGGGAATAATAATAGCACCCGCCTCTCAGGGTGGTGAGAATTTAAAAAAAAAAAAAAAAAATGACATCATGTCAGTCAAGCACTTTGCCCAGGACATGGCACCCCATAAGCTCTCAATAATTGATAGCTACTATTATAGCTTGTCTTTTTATACCGCACTTAACCCTAAATTAACAGTGAGACACTTCATTTTTTTTAAGTCTCATAATTCCACGCCATTCAAGTCTAACTGAATTTAAAATACACACCAAAACCTAAAAAAGAGATACAGACACAGCTGCCAAATGGCAAGTAAAAAGCCGTAATTTTCCATCATTGGAATATATTTAGTGATAACTATAAATGAAAAACTAAGAAAAAAAAAATCCCAACTTAACATCGCCCTCCCAGTCTGACAGTCTGAAAACCAAAAACTTTAGTTCAGCTTCCTGTAAACCTTGCTCCTTTCCACTCCTGCCTGTCCGGGCCAGGTGAAGTCCCCACATTTCCTGTTCTGAGCAGGGAACCCTCAGCCAGGGAAGGCAAGAGATGCTCGGGCTTCTGCTGGACAGCTGGAACAGTTGCAAGGTTAAGATCTCTGAAAGCCTGATACCATTCCTTCTCCTTATTTCTGATAATTATCAGCGCCCTGCACTGGGAAAGGGCCCTAACCTGCCTGGGAAGGGGTGGGGAGGTTCAATTGTGGAAAGATTAGCAGGCCTGCATCTTGAGGAATTCCCGTTTTGCTGTACACGGTATCAAATGACATCATCTCCAAAACACACCTTGTTAGGTGTTCTGTTCCCGATTTCTCACACCTAAAAAGGAACTACCCTGCTGACTCAGTGTGCTTAGTGGAAGCAGAAATTTAATTGGGCTACACGTGGTTCTTTAGGTCTTCTTCTCCAGGTTCTATTGCTACTAGCACATTAACGTCCCTAGAATAGCTCCTGATCTAAGGAGGACTTAGAAATGTCTATCTGTACACTCCTCTGCTTTGATGGACATGGTCTGCCAACCCACTTCCTCGCTCACACTCCCCAGCATATGTGAAACTTCACACAAGAGCCAAACCACTAAAACCTCCACCAACTTATCCACAGACCAAAGTTCAGATGTGCCAAGATGTATAAAACGCCAGCAATGTCATAAAAGCAAGGAAAGAGTATCAGCCCTAAAGAACTCAATAAAAATGACAAAATATATATGCTACATTGAGAGCAGTTGTATCACCCTGCCCACTATCTCAAATTATCTTGTTGAACTCTGTGTTTATGATGTTTTCCATTCACCCACCCTCCCACACCCCAGAACAAGAATGTAAGACCCATACAGCCAGGGCTCCAGCAGTCTTATTCTCTCTAGTCTCATAAGGCAAAGCAAACAGTGGTTGTGGTGGATTCCATCGTTTCAAATACGCCCTCCCTCCTCCTCCTGCAACCTACACGGGAGTAATATACATCATTAACATGCGTTGGGTATGTGCGGAAATGAGAGCATCATGTCAGCTCAAAAACCAGTCTCGTCTATGCTTGTTCCTGCTTGCCCCTCTAGGAATTTTGATTTCTCTCATAAAAAGAACCTGCCCCCAGGGGTGCCTGGATGGCTCAGTCGGTTAAGCATCTGACTCTTGATTTCAGCTCAGGTCATGATCTCAGGGTCATAAGATCGAGCCCCATGTCAGGCTCCACACTCAACACAGAGTTGCTTGAGATTCTCTCCCTCTCCCCATGTTCATGCCATCTCTCTCTCAAATTAATTAATTAATTAATTGACCTGCCCCCAGAATGAGACATATAGAACAGAGCTCCCCTGCCAACCTGCAGACCTGGGAGTATGAGAATAAATACTTTACGTTGAAAGACACAGACTCTTGGGTGATTTGTTACACAGCATTCTTGTGCCAACAGATGACTGATACAGCAAGTCTATCGACATGTATTTGTTAAATTATCAAATGAAAAACTTTCACTATACTTAGTACTTTCAAAAAATTCATTAATTGTGACAGCCCTGCAAGATATCAAGTTTTAAGCCTGTTTTTTTCTTC
>RCUC01125677.1:0-23260 GCA_003697995.1 Taxidea taxus jeffersonii | reverse complement strand
TCTCCCTCTACCCCTTTATTAAATCAATAAATGCCATGTTGAATCTAAAAATCCCAACAAAGAAATGAGAGAAAGCAAAAACTTTCTGTCAGCATAAAGACCATAATTCTATATAATCTTTGACTAGAACACTAAGAGCTCTTTTTATATACATTTTGGCAATTATGGATAGTTTCATTGCATGAACGCCCCTGTTTAACATAGGGTCACAGTGTCCTGTGTGACACTTTCATATATATGTGTCCCCTTTCCTGATGCCACAGAAATACTTAGGAGCGCCCTTCAAAAATGCCATGACATCACTAACTTTTATTTATTTATTTATTTATTTACTTATTATTCTAAGTAGTCTCCACATTCAATGGCTTAAATTCATGACTGAGATCCAGGGCCACATGCTCTACCAACTGAGTCAGCCAGGTGCCCCAACTCAGCCTACTATTATTAATACTATCAACATTGCTATCTTAAGATATTTTATAATATATAATGTTAAGACGATTTTTATTAGCAAAGTAATTCAGGTTTGTGGTAGAAAATTTTGCTGAAATTGAAGCATATGAAAAAAGTAATAAGGGGTGCCTGGGTGGCTCAGTCATTAAGTGTCTGCCTTCGGCTCAGGTCATAATCCCAGGGTCCTGGGATCGAGCCCCGCATCGGGCTCCCTGCTCAGGGAGGGGCGGGGGGGAAGCCTGCTTCTGACTTTCCCACTCCTCCTGCCTGTGTTCCCTCTCTCACTGTGTCTCTCCCTATCAAATAAATAAAATCTTAAAAAAAAAAAGTAATAATCACCCGTACTCTGATCATATCACCCAGAGATAATCACAATACTTGGTTTATTTCCTTCTACATACATACATATCTGGGTTAATATTCTAAATACTATTTTTAAAAATTAAGATGTAATTCACGTACCATAACATTCACCATTTGAAGTATATGGTTCAGTGGTTTTTAGCATATTTACAAAATTGTACAACTATTATCACCATTTAATTCCAGAACATTTTTAATCACTGCAAAAAGCCACTCTTATTATTTAGAGAAAAAATTTTTTTAAGATTTTTATTTATTGATTTATTTATTAGAGAGAGAGAGAGCTCAGGCAGACAGAGTGGTAGGCAGAGACAGAGGGAGAATCAGGGTCCCTGCCGAGCAAGGAGCCTGATGTGGGACTCAATCCTAGGATGCTGGGATCATGACCTGAGCCGAAGGCAGCCGCTTAACCAACTGAGCCACCCAGGCGACCCTATTTAGAGAAATTTTTATATCAGTTTAGGGAATTGTTTACGAGCTCTGTTCCCAGACTCCAGCTAAGGGTCAATCTTGCAAGCAGGCCTTTCTAAGGTTAGGAATTCTGAGGCTTGCCATGCTGATTCTTTTCTGCACCGTAGTTTTATATATGTTCAGGATTCTAGGCATAAAATTATATGTGCCGCAAATACTTTTTGCTACTCTGCTGCTTCATCTTTCACTCTTTTTATGGTATATTTTTTTAAGATTTTATTTATTTGATGGAGAGAGAGACTGAGAGAGGGAACACAAGCAGGGGGAGTAGGAGAGGGAGAAGCAGGCTTCCCTCCGCTGAGCAGGGAGCCCAATGCAGGGCTTGATCCCAGGACCCTGGGACCATGACCTGAGCTTAAGGCAGATGCTTAAGGACTGAGCCACCCAAGTGCCCCCTTTTCTTTTTTTTTAAGAAGTATCTTTTTTTCCTTTATTATATCTTTTTTTTTTTTTTTAAAGATTTTATTTATTTATTTGACAGAGAGAGAGGGAGAGAGAGCAAGCAAGCACAGGCAGAGGCAGAGGGAGAAGCAGGTTCCCTGCCAAGCAAGGAGCCCGATGTGGGACTCGATCCCAGGACGCTGGGATCATGACCTGAGCTGAAGGCAGCCGCTTAACCAACTGAGCCACCCAGGCGTCCCTCCTTTATTATATCTTTTGATAAACATATTTTTCATTTTAATGGGGCTAACTCTGTTATTTATTTTCCCTTTATGGTTAGTGTTTCTTGTATCTTTTTAAAGAAATCCTTCCCTACTACAAAGTCATGATGATATATACCTTTATTGTTTTCTAAAATTTTAGTTTTTTTTTTTTTTTTAATCTTTTTTTTTAAAGATTTTATTTATTTATTTGACAGAGAGAGTGCGAGCACAGGCAGACAGAGTGGCAGGCAGAGGCAGAGGGAGAAGCAGGCTCCCTGCCGAGCAAGGAGCCCGATGTGGGACTCGATCCCAGGACGCTGGGATCATGACCTGAGCCGAAGGCAGCTGCTTAACCAACTGAGCCACCCAGGCGTCCCTAAAATTTTAGTTTTAGAACTAAATGTATGTCTGTAATCTGCCTGGAATTGAGATAATAGGAGTAGGGAACCAGTTTCATCTTTTCCTTGTATATGTAACCAGTTATCTCAGCATAAAAAGCTTTTGTTTCCCTATTGCTGTGCAGAGCAAACTTCTTCATATATCAGGTAATCATATATGTGGGTATTTGTTTCTAGAATTTCTTTTCTGTTTTGGTCTCTCTATGTATTGCTATCTTAATTACTATAGTTCTGTTTTGTTTGTTTGTTTTTATTCATTTGAGAGAGAGAGACAAAGACAGAGGAAGAGGCAAAGGAAGGGGAGAAGCAGACTCCCCGCTGAGCTGGGAGCCCGAAATGAGGCTCCATCCTGGGACCTGGAGATCATGACCTGAGCTGAAGGCAGACTCTCAACCATCTGAGCCACCCAGGCACCCCACTATAGCTCTGTTTTTGTTTTTAAAAGATTTTATTTATTTATTTCACAGAGATCACAAGCAGGCAGAGAGGCAGGCAGAGAGAGAGAGAGAGGAGGAAGCAGGCTCCCTGCTGAGCAGAGAGCCTGTTGCAGGACTGGATCCCAGGACCCTGGGATCACGACCTGATCTTATTTAGACCTTATTAAGTCTGATAGGCTTATCTGATAAGAGAGTTTCTTCCCTTACTATTCTTGTGTGAGAGTGCTTGGCTATTCTGGGCCCTGTGTACTTCCATATAAATTTTAGAGCCAGTTCATCAAATCTGTTTTCTCCTGTCAAATCATGTATGACAATGGAATACTACTCAGCCATCAAAAGATGAAATCTTGGGGCACCTGGGTGGCTCAGTGGGTTGGGCCTCTGCCTTTGGCTCAGGTTATGATCCCAGGGTCCTGGGATCAAGCCCCGCATCTGGCTATCTGCTCAGCAGGGAACCTGCTTCCCCCTCTCTCTCTGCCTGCCTCTCTGCCTACTTGTGATCTCTATCTCTGTCAAATAAATAAATAAAATCTTTAAAAAAAAAAAAAAGATGAAATCTTGCTATTTGCCATGATGTGGATGGAACCAGAGTGTATTATGCTAAGTGAAGTCAGTCAACCAGAGAAAGACAATTATCATATGATCTCATTCATATGTGGAATTTAGGAAATAAAATAGAGGGTCATAGGGGAAGAGAGGAAAAAATAAAACAAGATGAAATCAGAGAAGAAGACAAACCATAAGAGACTCTTAAGCATAGGAAACAAACTGAGGGTTGCTGGAAGGGAGAGGGGTGAGGTGTTGGGGTAACTGGGTGATGGACATTAAGAGAGGCACGTGAGGGGCGCCTGGGTGGCTCTGCGGGTTAAAGCCTCTGCCTTCGGCTCAGGTCATGATCCCAGGGTCCTGGGATCAAGCCCCACATCGGGCTCTCTGCTCAGCACTCCTCCTCTCTCTCTGCCTGCCTCTGTGCCTACTTGTGCTCTCTTTCTGTCAAATAAATAAATAAAATATTAAAAAAAAAAAGAGAGGCACATGATGTAATGAGCACTGGATATTATATAAGACTGATAAATCACTGACCTCTACTGCTGAAACCAATAATATATGTTAATTAATTGAATTTAAATTTAAAAAGTTTGTTGGAAAAAATAAATAACAATAAAGTATGATTTCACTTATATGAGGTACCTTAGTCAAAATCATAAAAGACAGAAAGTATAATGGTGGCTGTCTGGGGCTGGGAGAGGGGAGAATGAGGAGTTATCGTTTGAATCAGTATAGTGTTTCAGTTTTACAAGATGTAGAGAATTTTGGGGGTAGATAGTGGTCATGGCTACACAAAAATATGAATGTGTTTAACATCACTGAACTCTACACTTAAAAATGGTTAAGATGGTAAATTTTATATTACTTGTATTTTAACACTATAAAAAGAAGTGTATTTGAAATTGGGATTATGTTAAATCTATAAATCAGATTACGGATAATCATCTATACATTCACTCTTCTAATTCATGAACATGATATATCTCTTCATTTACTTAGCTATTCCTTAATTTAAAATTTTACCTAAATGAAGTTTATAAATTCTATATGCCAGATGTTTTGTACAATCTTTGATTAGACTTACTTCTAGGTATAGTCTATTTTAAAATTCTATTTTAAGTGGTACCTTTTTAGAAATTTTTATTTTCTCTTTGTTACTAGGTAAGGATTGGATTAAAATTAAAATTATACCAGAGCCAGGTATCCAAACTAATACATGAAAAAATATAGAAGTGTTAAAGTACAAATTTTATCCTAAAAAATTACATGGATTATTTGGGTGGTAAAATTAGAAATAATAGGAAAATGATGCCTTGCTTCATTAAGTGGGCTTTAGTAAATGATAGTGCTATTGATTTATAATAATACTTACTGGGCAAACTAATTTTAATGAATAGCATAAAATCAGACTTAATAGTTGAATTTCTGATAACATGGAATGCTACTGAATATTGTATTATGGTTCTAGGCTATTAGCATTATTACTAAACCTTCTGATTTATGTCTCTTTTATTTAACTCAGGTGAAAAGGATTCAATGATTTTTGATTGTACTGAATGCTATGATCCAGTTACTAAACAGTGGACAACTGTAGCTTCAATGAATCACCCCCGCTGTGGTTTGGGAGTGTGTGTGTGTTATGGGGCTATCTATGCTTTGGGTAATTATGCTTTTCAGTTTAAGGATCTCTAGTATTATTTAAATTCTTAGATTCTAATTACTTTAGAAATTTTTCTTCCCTCCCATAAGAAACTTACGTCTTTTCAGCTTTATAAATTTTAATTTTTCAAGTTTGAGTTACTTGGGGAATATTGTCAAGTATGGAGCTCTTAGAAGGAGATGGAGATAAAGTGTAGTAAGATGTCTAGTGAAACACTTCCGCTAACTAAATCTCATGATTAGGATAGCCATTCTGAATATGCAGAAGTTGTTTCAAAAGGTAGTTTTGCAAAATACCTTATTTCCTAAGCAATATGATGTGAGCTTTTGTTTTTATTTTGTTTTGTTTTTTTAAATCTCTGATGAAAACTAGTCAGAGAGTTAAGATCCAAGTTTTATAGTCAGATTCTAACTTTTTGTATGATCTTAGACAAATAACCCCTCTGATACATATGATTATCATTCCCATTATAAAGTTGCCAGATTAGATGCTTTCTAAGGTATTTTTCATAGATAAGACTCCTTTATCCAGAAATGACATTTTTTCTATTTGGTCACAGGTGGATGGGTTGGAGCAGAGATAGGTAACACCATTGAACGATTTGATCCTGATGAAAATAAGTGGGAAGTAGTTGGCAACATGGCTATGTCACGCTACTACTTTGGGTGTTGTGAAATGCAAGGTATTTCTTTCTAAAAAATTTTTTCTGAACATGTATTTTATTTTATTTTATTTTATCTATTTTGGGGGGTAGGAGGAGAGGGAGATAAGAGAATCCGAAGCAGGCTCCATGCCCAGCACAGAGCCCAGTAGAGGGCTCAACCTCACAACCCTGAGATCATGACCTGAACTGAAGCAAGAGTCAGATGCTTAACTGACTGAGCCACCCAGGTGTCCTCCTCTTTTTCCCCTAAAAATATATTTTTTAAAAAACTAAGTTTGAGGGGCGCTTGGGTGGCTCAGTGGGTTAAAGCCTCTGCCGTAGGCTCAGGTCATGATCTCAGGGTCCTGGGATGGAGCCCCGCATCAGGCTCTCTGCTCAGCGGGGAGCCTGCTTCCCTTCCTCTCTCTCTGCCTGCCTCTCTGTCTACTTGTGATCTCTGTGAAATAAATAAATAAAATCTTTTAAAAAAACAAACAAAAAACTAAGCTTGAGGCTTTATTTTCACAAAACTATGTTTTATGTCTGTTAGAATTGAATAATTGACACTAACAGTGTGGAAGTATTGTTTTTTTTGTTTTTAAAGATTTTATTTATTTATTTGATAGATAGAGATCACAAGTAGGCAGAGAGGCAGGCAGAGAGAGGAGGAAGCAGGCTGTCCACAGAGCAGAGAGCCCGATGCGGGGCTCGATTCCAGGACCCTGGGATCATGACCTGAGCCGAAGGCAGGGGCTTTAACCCACTGAGCCACCCAGGCGCCCCGGAAGTATTGTTTTTAACATTTTATATGTTTTAATCTCTTATATCTTTATATCTGTATTGCCAAAATAATCATTTTTTCCAAAATAAGCAAAAGAAGAATTAAAAATTACAAATAAGCCAAAGACCTGACTAGGAAAATAAACATTTGAACCTTCATCCATCTTTGTCACTTTCTCTCCCATACATTCCTTAGTAAGTATTTCTAAGTAGGATGAGGATATAAAAAACAATCTTCACTGTCTCTTCTTTTGGCATTTTCAGTGTTTTCTTACAGGGCACATTGTGATTCAGTCCACACAGAATATAATGCTATGACAGATTTGAAAAATGTTGTACCATAGGGCGCCTGGGTGGTTCAGTGGGTTGAGCCTCTGCCTTCGGCTCCGGTCGTGATCTCAGGGTCCTGGGATCCAGCCCCGCATCAGGCTCTCTGCTTGGCGGGAAGCCTGCTTCCCCATTCTCTCTCTGCCTGCCTACTTGTGATCTCTCTCTCTCTGTCAAATAGATGAATAAAATCTTTTTTAAAAAATGTACCACATATTAAAATGGTGTACAAACATTATTTTAATTGTCTACTATACCCTGAGAAGTAATTGGTAAGCACTCTCAAGTAGAACTGGATTCTTGGTCCAGATTGGAGAGCAGATTTATATGTACCTGTAGAGTAGTGAGCAGTGTGCTCCTTGTTAAAACAACTCGACCTGCTATTCCCAGCTCAAGTTCTTTCTGCTTTGTGAGTGCCTTCTCAAATTTCCACTAGAATTTAAGTGTTCAAGTTACATGGTACAGACTATATCCTGTTGTGTAATACTATTGTTCTCTAATTATTTTATATTTATGATTTTTATCTTCTCATATAAGTTAAGTGTTCTGAGACTTAGTTTTCAGCATGGGGATAGGGGCCAGTTTCTCTTCTACAAGCAAGAAGAAGTTCTCAGAACACCAGCTAGGTGTTGGAGAATTCAATTCAACTCTAATACTGTGTACCCATACCTGGAGATAGCATCAGATTCCACAGGTAGAAGCTCAGTCCTACACTCATCCTCCCCAGGCTATTACCTGTAGCCTCAGTCCTACACTCATCCTCCTCAGGCTATAGATCAGAGATTCCAGTGGTGCCTCCTCTTCAGATTCAGTTAATTTGAATTGATATGTTACTACTAAAATGATATAACACAGGAGCAGCTAGATGGAAGAGAAGCAAAGTCAAGTTATATGGAAGGAGCACAGAGTTTTCATGCCCTCCCTCTCCAGATACGCCACTGTTCCCGCATCTCCACATACTCACCAGAAGCTCTCCAAACCCTGTCTTTTTTTTTTAATGAGTGTCTTTTTTTTTTCTTTTAATCTTATTTATTTATTTGACATAAAGAGACACAGCGAGAGAGGGAACACAAGCAGGGGGAGTGGGAGAGGGAAAAGCAGGCCTCCCACAGAGCATGGAGCCCAATGCGGGGCTGGATCCCAGGATCCTGGGATCCTGACCTTAGCTGAAGGCAGACGAATTAAATACTGAGACACCCAGGCACCCCATACCTGTCCTTTTGGATTTTTTTGGAGGCTTCCCTATACATAGGCACAAGTGGTTAAATCATTGGCCATTGGTGATTGATTCAACCTCTACACCTCCTCTCCCCAGAGGTCAGAGGCTGAGACTGAAAGTTCTCACACTCAAATCATAAGTTTGGCTCCCTTTGGTAACTACCCCCCATTCCTTAATGGGAATTTCCCAAAGCCACCTCATTAACATAAGAGACGCCCTTATCATTCTGGACACTTTGGAAATTCCAAGGGTTTTGCTTGCTGTGAGCAAGGAATTATGGATGAAAACCATATGTAGATGAGAAATGTATTTTGGTCATCTGAATGACCAACTATATATTCCTTTTTTTTCATAATTTTATTTAAGATTTTATTTATCTATTGGGGGGGGTAGAAATCATGAGCAGGAGGAGGGGCAAAGGGAGAGGAAGAAGCAGACTCCCGTTGACCAGGGAGCCCCACAAGGGGCTGGATCCCAGGACCCAGGGATCATGACCTGAGCCAAAGGCAGCCGCTTAACCAACTGACCCACCCAGGTGTCCCCCAAATATGTATTTCTTATAAATCACAGTATTGTACCTTCTAAAATCATAGAGCTAGAGAGGCATCTTGGAGATTATCTATTTTAATCCCTTTATTTATAGATGAGCAAGTGGAAGATCGGGAAAGTTGTGAATTGTCTTTTTCCATAGCTGGTTAGTAGCAAAGCTGGAGCTAGAACCTAAGTTAACTGACATTTAGCTCACATTTCTTAAAATTCCCTTCTTTATGACTTACAGCTCCTCATTTTAGAATATTAGAAACAATGCTAGGCATTTGAAAATAATTGTAGATTGTCAGAACCATTAGTTTCAAATAAAATATAATAAGCAACTCACAGTGACTTGCATTCTAATGTACTCTAGTGATTGATCCTGAATACCTTAATCTTGCCATATAACTATTCTAATTTGAATTCAATTCTCTATATCCATTTGAGTAACAGGTAGGCTGTCACCAAACAAGGCTATATCATTCCTAGTTTAAGTGCATGGCATTTTTTTAGGGGAAAGAAAATCCTTCTCCCTTCCCTTTTTTACCTCATGGTAGCACTGATTCTGGAACTTGAGGTCATCAAGCAGATAATAAGATTGAAAACCATGTCTGACTGTTTTGTTATAGCATTGTAAGTTCTTTGAAAAATAAATGCCACTTAATTTTTTTTAAAGTTGTATTTATTTTAGAGAGAGAGTACATGCATGGGGATAGGGGAAGGAGGAAGGAGAGAGAAAGAATCTTAAGCAGACTCCATGCTGAGCGTGGAACACGACAACACAGGACTCAGTCTCCCAACCCTAAGACCATGACCTGAGCCAAAATCAAGAGTCAGATGCTTAACCAAATGAACTACACAGGCACCCTTTAAATGCCACTTTAAATTATACCTCTAATTCTTTGTAACATGCTTAAATGTGAGCTATGATATACCAGACAGAAATCAAACTTCTCTCTTAAAGGATAATGTAAGCCCTACATTAAATATGGTCTCAGCATAGCAGACATAAATCATAACTCTTCCTTTTTATAATTATTTACATTCTATTTTCTGTAGCATCTGAATAAAAATATTCTGTTTCTAGGTTTAATTTATGTAATTGGGGGCATCAGCAATGAAGGAATTGAGCTTCGTTCTTTTGAAGTGTATGATCCACTTTCTAAGCGTTGGTCTCCACTTCCTCCTATGGGAACCAGGAGAGCCTACCTTGGTGTGGCTGCACTCAATGACTGTATCTATTCTGTTGGAGGGTGGAATGAGACACAGGATGCTCTTCATACTGTGGAAAAATATTCCTTCGAAGAGGTAGGTTGGACAATTTCAAATGCTTCGATATCCTGTTCTGTTGATGTGCATTCTTTTATTCATGATACTAATCATTTGTAGTTTTTTTTTAAGAGTTTATTTTTTTTTAAAGATTTTATTTCTTTATTTGACAGACATAGATCACAAGTAGGCAGAGAGGCAGGCAGAGAGAGAGGAGGAAGCAGGCTTTCCAAGGAGCAGAGAGCCCGATGCGGGGCTCCATCCCAGAACCCTAGGATCATGACCTGAGCTGAAGGCAGAGGCTTTAACCCACTGAGCCACCCAGGCGCCCTGGTGTTACAGGTTTTTTTCTGTTGGTTGCCCAACTTCAGTTTCACTGATTTAGCTTTCTTTTTCTTTTTCTTTTTCTTTTTTTAAAGATTTTATTTATTTATTTGACAGACAGAGATCACCAGTAGGCAGAGAGTCAGGCAGAGAGATGGTGGGGAAGCAGGCTTCCCCGCTAAGCAGAGAGCCCGATGCGGGGCTCGATCCCAGGACCCTGAGATCATGACCTGAGCCAAAGGCAGAGGCTTTAACCCACTGAGCCACCCAGGCGCCCCTCTCTTTCTTTTTCTTACTTCTATTTATTTATTTTTTTTGTTTAATTTGCACTTTTTTCTAAATTTTTTTTTTAAGATTTTATTTATTTACTTAACGACAGAGATTATAGGTAGGCAGAGAGGCAGGCAGAGAGAGGGGAGAGGGAGAAGCAGGCTCCCCGCTGAGCAGAGAGCCTGATGTCAGGCTTGATCCCAGGACCCTGAGATCATGACCTGAGCTGAAGGCAGAGGCTTTAACCCACTGAGCCACCCAGGCGCCCCTTTTTTCTAAATTCTTTTTTTTTTAAATTTTTTATTTATTTGACAGACAGAGATCACAAGCAGGCAGAGAGAGAGGAGGAAGCAGCCCCCCCACCCCCCGCAGAGAGCCCGATTCGGGGCTCCATCCCAGGACCCCGGGATCACGACCCGAAGGCAGAGGCTTTAACCCACTGAGCCACCCAGGCGCCCCAAGTCTTCTCTACTCTTTTTAACTTGTGCAATTTTGTCAATTATTAAGAAAACTTGTTGAAATCTTCAAGTATAGGAATGTAGGAGCCAAGGGCAGCCTGCCCCAAAATGTATCACTTTGTCATCTTGATTATTTTACTGTTTTATTAAAGAGTTCTTTCTTTATTTATTTATTTGAGAGAGAGAGAACTCAAGAAGGGGGAGAGGTGGTAGAAGAGAAACAGACTCCCCTCTGAGCTGGGATCCCATTACAGGGCTCAACTGCAGGAACCTGAGATCATGACCCACGCTGAAACCAAGATTCAGATGCTTAACTGAGCCACCAGTGCACCCCTGGCATATTGATGATTTTAAATAAAAGTTAAGTAAGAGACAGTCTATACAAGAAGGACTTTCTGGCCCTCCTCTGTCCCCCTAAAAGCAAGAAATAAATCTCTTATTTGAAAGGTACCCTCCTTGTACCAGGGGGTAAAAAGACATCTCTGTCACCCAGATAGGAAATTTAGACCCAAGAAGAATGTATAAACAATCCTTGTTACTTGTTTACTAAGTTATATCAGAGCCCACATTCTCTTTAGAATTCCTTACTAGTAGAAGCTCCTAAAGTTACTTTTACTTTGTCCTGTCAATACCTCACAGATTTATTGTATCTGTCTAAAAAGTCTAAAAACTGCTTTGATCACTTCTTTAGGTCTCAATTATATTATTGGCCCTGTGTTTGTAAGTAATAAAACTTTTATTTTCTCTTGTTAATCTGTCTGATGTGAATTTAATTCTTAGTCCAGCTGGAAGGCATTAAGAGTAAAGGAAGAATTTTTCCTTCCCTGCACATATTTTGAATCTCTGTTATTAAGTGTGTACAAGTTGAGATTATTGTCTTCTTGATGAATTGATCGTTTCATAGTCATGAAATATTTGTCTTTATCTTTGGTAATATTCTTTGTTCCTAAGTATTTTGTCTGATATTAATTTGACTAATTGATGTAGCCAAGCTATTTTTTGATTATTTGCATATGCATCTTTTTCTTTCCTCCCACTTTAAATCTATCTACATCTTTACAAGCTGCATCTCTTGTAAAATAACATACAGTTGTAATCTCTTTTTTAATCCAGGTTGACAATCTCCAACTTTCAAATGGAGTCTTTAGAGTTTTTCCTATTTATATGTAATGTAATTGGAGATATGGTTGGTTTTTAGACTCCTGTTTTGCAGTTTTACCCTTTGTATAATTCATTCTTTGATCCTGTTTTCCCTCTTTTCTCTCTTTACGTTGATTGATTTAGTATTCCATTTTCTCTCTCTTATTATCCAATTAACTATAACTTTGCCTTTTTCTTAGTGGTTACTGTAGAGTTTACATTGTGTGTTTATATATATTTATACTATATATATACTGTATCAAGGCAACCTTTGAATAATATCATATTCACTTTCTTATTCTTTTTCATTTTTAAATTTTAAACCATTTTTATTTATTTTTAGCTTTCTCTCTCTCTTTTAGATTACTTATTTATTTATTAGAGACAGTGAGCAGAGAGAATACAAACAGGGGGAATGGCAGAGGCAGAGGGAGAAGCAGGCTCCCCAATGAGCAGGGAGCCTGATGTGGGGCTCAATCCCAGGACCTTGGGATCATGGCCTGAGCCAAAGGCAGACACTTAACTGAGCCACCCAGGCACCCCAACAGTCAGTTATATTTAAAATTAAATGTTGGGATGCCTGGGTGGCTCAGTTGGTTAAGCGGCTGCCTTCGGCTCAGGTCATGATCCCGGCGTTCTGGGATCGAGTCCCACATCGGGCTCCTTGCTTGGCAGGAAGCCTGCTTCTCCCTCTGCCTCTGCCTGCCTCTCTCTGCCTGTGCTCGCTCGCTCTCTCTCTCTCTAACTAATAAATAAGTAAAAAATCTTAAAAAAAGTTAAATTAAATGTTAATGTGAAACCTTTGATAATTATGCATATATTAATCAGTCCTAGTCCGATTCTTCTGTGTAGAACTAAGTTTCTGTCTCATAATGTTTTCTCTTAGCATGAAGAACTTCCTTTAATAGTTCTCTTAGTACTGGTCTTCTGGCATTTATTCTCTTAGTGTTCATTTTCTGAAACTATTTTTTCACCTTCATTTTTTTTTTCACCTTCATTTTTGAAAGATACTTTATTGAGTATGGAATATTTTTCCTACCATCTAAGAGGTGCTGTTTAATTATCTGCTTGCACTATTTCTGATGGGAAGTCAGTAGTCATTCTTATCCTTGTTCCCTTATACGTAATGTGTCTTTTTTCCCTTGGAGGCTTTTATAATTTTCTCTTTATCATGGGTTTCCAGTAATTTGATTATATCCTTTTGGAGCTTTGTGTTTAATCTGTTTGGAATTCATTGAACTTGAATCTGTGGGATTATAGCTTTCATCAAAATGAATGTTTTCAGCCATATTTCCTCAGATATTCTCCTGTTCTTTTTCTGAGACTCCAATAACATGCATGTAAGACCACTTTAATATTGTCCCACGGGTCACAGAGGCTCTGTTACTTTTTTTCTCCCATCTTTTTTCTCTCTGTGCTTAAGTTCATTTTTGTTTTATAGCTTCATTGAGGTATACTTGATAAAAATTGTGTAGATTTAAGGTGTATAATGTGATGTTTGGATATATGTTGTGAAATGACTACCAAATCAACCTAATTAACATACTTATCACTTTATATTTTCCTGTTCCTTTTTTTTTTCACTTTTTAACTGAAGTGTTTATTAGCCATCCTAATTTTAAAAAAAAATTCCAGTGTAGTTAAACTTACGGTATTGTATTAGTTTCAGGTACTCTTTTCCTTTTCTTGTGTGTGGTAAGAGTTGCTTTCTACAAAATTTCAAGTATACAATATAGTATTATGAACTATAGTCACCATGTTGTATATTAGATCTCTATAACTTATTCATCCTGCATAACTGAAATTCTGTTCTCTGTGCTTCAGTTTGGATTCTTTTGCTGTGTTTTCAAGTTCATTGATCTACATTGTCTCACTTCTAATATGCAGTATCTAATTACATTTAGGGAATTTTTTATTTCAGATATATATATATTTTTAGCACTAAAAGATCTTTTTGGTTGTTGTTTTTAATGTCTTCCATTTCTCTCCTCATTGTGTTCATCTTTTCCTTTAGATCCTTGAACATATTTATAATATCTGTTTTTAAGTCCTTGTCTGTTGATCTCATTATCACCATCACTTTTGGACCTGTATCTGTTGAACTTTTTCTTCCTGTTTGAGTCACCTTATTCCTGCTTTTCCACATTTCTAGTAACTTCTGATTGGATGGTGGACACAGTGAATGTTATATTGCTGAGTGTTTGGATTTTATTTCTTCTTTTAGGAAGTATTGAGTTTACTTTTGGTAAGCAGCTAAATTATTTGCAAATCAGACTGATTCTTTTGAGACATATTCTTAAGCTTTGTAGGAAAGGTCTAAAGTGGTGTTTCCTTTAGGTCTCCTACTAAATAAAGAATGACCCTTCCTATGTCTCAACTGAATGTCCTAGCTGTTCAGCAAGGTGTCTTTATCTTGGCTAGTCAAAACTAGAATGTCATCCAGTTTTGCGTGAGCTCTGAGAATTGCTCAGTTTATAACTCCTATAATGGAAAACAGTTTCTCTAGTCACAGTACTTTTGACACCAAATGTGTGTGTTTTCCATACCAAGCTGTTTCCCAGTTCTCTTATGGTCACTAACCCTCAAGTCAATTCATTTCTTCTTTTTTTTTTAAGATTTTATTTATTTGACAGAGAGAGAACACAAGCAGGTAAAGAAGCAAGCAGAGGGAGAGGGAAAAGCGGGCTCCCCCCTGAGCAGGGAGCCCAATGTGGGGCTTGACCCCAGGACCCCAGGATCATGACCCGAGCCGAAGGCAGACGCTCAACCAACTGAGCCACCCAGGCACCCCTCAAGTCAATTCATTTCTGACCCTAAAAACCCCACATGCTAAGAGCTCAGTTTCAAAAGATTGCCCCTCACTTTACACACCAGTTTCAAGTAGTGGGTCCTCAGGTTAACCACTAACTTATTTACACTTGTCTGACTTGGCTACAAGTTGGGGGTTCCCATAATCCTTTCCTCAGGCTCAATAATTTGCTCTAATGGTTTACAGAACTCAGGCAAACACTGTGTAAGTGGTCTATTATAAAGGATTCAAATGGATAGCCAGATAAAGAGGTATATAAGGCAAGGTCCAGAAGGTCTTGAGTGTAGGAGTCTCTGTAGAATTTGAGGTGTGACACCCTCCTGACACATGGATCTGTTCACCAACCTGGATCTCTGAACACCATAGTATAGCGATTTTTATGGAGACTTCATCATGTAGGCATAATTGATTATTAATTCAAACCCCAACCCTCCTCCCCTCCCCAAATGATGAGGGTGGGGCTAAAAGTTCTAAGCTTCTAATTCTGGCTTAGTCTTTCTGGCAACCAGCCCCCATTTCTTCTTCTTCTTCTTTTTTTTTTTTGTAAAGATTTTTTTTATTTATTTGACAGACAGAGATCACAAGTAGGCAGAGAAGCAGGCAGAGGCAGGGCGCCGGGGGAGCGCAGAGCAGGCTCTCTGCTGAGCAGAGAGCCCAATGCAGGCTCGATCCCAGGACCCGGGGACCATGACCTGAGCCGAAGACAGAGACTTTAACCCACTAAGCCACCCAGGCGCCCCCAGCCCCCATTTCTGAAGCTATTTAAGGAGTCCACCAAGAGTTGCCTCATTAGAACAAAAGACACTAATATCATCCAGGGAATTCCCAGGGATTTAGGAGTTCTGTGTCAGGAACTGGGGCCAGAGGCCAAAGGTATACTTCTTATTATGTCATATCTTCCTATGAGTTGTTCTGTGCCTGTTTCTCATGGAGTTTTACTTTATGCATTGCATAGATTAATGGCAATCAGCTGAAGACACAAGGGGACCTCTGGCAGTCTTGCTTGCAAATCTTGGGTGCTTCAACCTCTCTAAACTCTGATCTCTGCCTCTTAAATCAGATTATTGTAATTCTCTGCTTGGAAATCCCCTTCCCTGTGTGCAGAAAGCCCCACCAGACAGAAAGCCTAGATGACCATGAAGTTCACCTTCTTTGTTTCTATTTCTGAATGATCACAGTTTTTCCTTGTCTGTTTTCTGGGAACTTTAGTTTTTTAGGTTTGTCCACTTCTCTAGGTCTTTGTGGCAGGAGGACAGCTTTGATAACAATTATTCTATTGTGGCTGTAAGTGGAGATCCTATGTCATTTTGACATGCTCCCATCATTCACTGAGCATGCCTTTGCTTTTTAGCATAATAAAATATTTCAAGCTCATTTTGTACTTTCTCTGCTTTAGCCCTGGAATCAGCCATTTTTCTAAGAAGCTCCAGTTCCTCTTAGTCAAGGAGAGCATTTAGAAACCAAGGTCTAGGCACTCAGACTACTCATGGCTACTGGGATATTGTTGCTTCTAGGCACTCTCAGTAAACAGAGCTAGGAATACATGTACCTATATACATCATGTATTCACTCACATATTCATTTGTAAGTATTTCTGTAACATGTACTTCATATGTTGTAAAACCATGAGTTTATGATGATAACTCCAATTCCAGTGCAATATCTCAGATTCTTTCGGGCCTTCCCCATTTCCATGTCTGTAAATACCTTCTCTGTTAGTTAAAAACTACTTGGCTTTTATTATTCTCCCTATAGTTTACCCTTGAACAACATGGTTTTGAACTGTGTGGGTCCACTTATACATGATTTTTTTCAATAAATAAAATATAGTACTGTAAATGTATCTTTTCTTCCTTCTGATTTTCTTTTTCTTTTCTTTTATCATATTTTATTTTATTTTTTCAGTGTTCCAAGATTCATTGTTTATGCACCACACCCAGTGCTCCATGCAATATGTGCCCTTCTTAATATCCACCACCAAGCTCACCCATCCCCCTACCCCTCCCCTCCAAAACCCTCAGTTTGTTTCTCAGAGTCCACAGTCTCTCATGCTTCATCTCTCCCCACCCCCGATTTACCCCAATTCACTTTTCCTTTCCTTTTCCTAATGTCCTCTATGTTATTCCTTATGCTCCACAAGTAAGTGAAACCATATGATAATTTACTTTCTCTGCTTGACTTATTTCACTCAGCATAATCTCCTCCAGTCCCACCCATGTTGATACAAAAGTTGGGTATTCATCCTTTCTGATGGCTGTGTAATACTCCATTGTGTGTGTGTGTGTGTGTGTGTGTGTGTGTGTGTGTACCGTATCTTCTTTAGCCATTCATCTGTTGAAGGGCATTTTGGCTCTTTCCACAGTTTGGTGATTGTGGCCATTGCTGCTATGAACATTGGAGTACATCTGCCCTTCTTTTCACTACATATGTATCTTTGGGGTAAATACCCACTAGTGCAATTGAAGGATCATAGGGTAGTTCTACTCTGATTTTCTTTATAACATTTTCTTTTCTCTAGCCTACTTTATTGTAAGAATTTAGTACATAAAACATACACAAAATATGTGTTTGTTGATTGTGTTATTGGTAAGGCTTTTGGTCAACAGTGGGGTATTAAAAAGATAAATAAAAATTAAAATAAAAAAAACAAAACAGTAGGATATTAATGGGGTACCTGCATGGCTCATTCAGGTACATATCCCTTGATTTTGGTTCAGGTCATGATCTCCGGGTTGTGAGATTGACCCCCCACATCAGGCTCCATGCTGCATGTGGAGCCTACTTAAGATTCTCTCTCTCTCTCCCTCTCCCCTTCTTTCCCTTTGTTCCCCTCTCTAAAACAAACAAAACAAAACAAACCCAGTAGGCTATTAGTAGTCAAGTTTTGGGGGAGTCAAAAGTTTAACATGGATTTTTAAATTTAGAATTTACTTATTTTTATTTAAATTCAGTTAACATACAATAATTATTGGTTTCAGAGATAGAGCTCCCTCCCTCTCCTTCTGCTCCCTTCCCCATGTGCTCTCCCTCTTTCTAAAATAAATAAATAAATCTAAAATAAAATGGCAGTCAATCATTAAATTCAGATCAGCAAACGTACATTGAGTGTCTATAATGTGCTAGTGCTAGGCTGAGTCCTGGGATGTGAAGCTTTTTAAGTTCGTGTCCTCAAAAATTCACTTTCTAGCATTGATGAATAGTTAGTGTTCACCCTTTATGTTTCTGTAAATTTGTTCATCATATACTTTACTTCCAAATAACTTGTCCTTTTTTCTCTTGATTATTTTTTGGGACCTTTATTAGCTTTCCTGTTTTCTGGGTATAGACATTTTCTCGGGAGAAGGTCATTATGAATAATTGTGGTTGTAGCAGCTTAATTGAAACTTCTTCAGGGAACAGTGTATACCAGGAATTAGCAAACTTTTTATTAGACAGATAGGGGCACCTGGGTGACTCAGCCAATTGAGCATCTGACTCTTGGTCTCAGTCAAGGCATGATCTCAGGGTGCAGAGCCCACAGTGGGCTCCATGCTCACCAAGTCTGCTTAAGATTCTTACCCCTCCTTCTCTCTCCCCCTCTGCTACTTCTCCCATTCACCCATTCTCTCTCAAATAAATAAAATGCTTTTTTAAAAAAGAGAGTATTTTAGGCCTGCAGGCTACATAAAATCTCTTCTTTTGGCACATTCTTGTCTTGTTATTTTTCAATTCATTTTTATTTTTATTAAGTTTTTAAATTTTTATTTTCTAATTTTAATTCCAGTATTATTAACATACAGTGTTATATTAGTTTCATATGTACAATATAGTGATTCAACAATTCTATACGTTACAAAATACTCTTCATAATAAATGTACTCTTTAATCCCCATCTCCTGTTTCACCCATCCACCCTCCCACCTCCCCTTTAGTAACCATCAGTTGGTTCTCTATAGTTAAGAGTCTGTTTCTTGGTTTGTCTCTATTTTTTTATTCATTTTCTTGTTTGTTTTGTGTTTTAAATTCCACATGTGAGTGAAATCATATGGTATTTTTCTTGCTCTGACTGACTTATTTCACTTAGAATTATACTAACTCCATCCACATTGTTGCAAATGGCAAGGTTTCATTATTTTTTATGGGTGAATTATATTCCACTGTGTATGTGCGTGCACGCGCGTGCGCGCGCGCGCACACACACACACACTGTTCTTTATCCATCAGTCCATGGACACAGGAGTTGCTTCCATAATTTGGCTATTGTAAATAATACTCCCAATAAACATAGGGGTGCATGTATCCCTTTGAATTAGTGTTTTTTTTTTAAAGATTTTATTTATTTATTTGACAGACAGAGATCACACAAGTAGGCAGAGAGGCAGGCAGAGAGAGGAGGGAAGAAGCAGGCTCCCCGCCTAGCAGAGAGCCCAACGCAGGACTTGATCCCAGGACCCTGGGATCATGACCTGAGCCGAAGGCAGCAGCTTAACCCACTGAGCCACCCAGGTGTCCCTGAATTAGTGTTTTTGTATTTTGGGAGTAAATACCCAGTAGTGCCATTCCATTGTATGGTAGTTCTCTTTTTAATTTTTTGAGGAAGCTTTGTATTATTTTTCCCAGGGGCTGCACCAGTTTGCATTCCCACTAACAGTGCATGAGGGGTCCCTTTTCTCCACATCCTCACCAACTCTTTTTTTTTTTTAAGATTTTATTTTATTTATTTGACAGACAGAGATCACAAGTAGGCAGAGAGGCAGGCAAAAGGGAGGGGGGGGAAGCAGACTCCCTCCGAGCAGAGAGCCCGATGCGGGACTCAATCCCAGGACCGGGAGATCGTGACCAGAGCCGAAGGCAGAGGCTTTAACCCACTGAGCCACCCAAGTGTCCCCTCACCAACTCTTATTTATTGTGGTGTTGTTGGTTTTTTTTAAAGCAATTCTATGCCCTATGTGGGGCTTATACTCATAACTCCAAGATCAAGGTCATATGCTTGACCAACTGAACTAGTCAGGTGCCCCATCTTATGTTGTTGATTTTAGCCATCTGACAGGTGTGAGGTGATAGCTCATTGTAGTTTTCATTTGCATTTCCGATGATGAGTGACGTTGAGCATCTTTTCATGTGTCTGTTGGCCATCTGTATATTTTCCTTGAAGAAATGTTTGTTCATGTCTTCCACCCATTTTTTTAATTGGGTGTTGGTGATGATGATTATTTTGGGATTGAGTTGGAACAGTCAGTACTTTATATATTTTGGATATAAACCTTTTTATCAGATATGTTATTTGTAATATCTTCTCCCAATCAGTAGGTTGTCTTTTAGTTTTGTTTTCTTTGCTGTGCAGAAAACAGCTTTTTATTTTGATGCAATGCCAATAGTTTATTTTTGCTTTTATTTTTTTTTTGCCTCAGAAGTCACATCTAGAAAAATGTTGCTACAGCCAGTGTCAGAGAAATTGATGCCTGTACTCTCTTCTAATATTTTTATGGTATCAGGTCTCACATTTAGATCCTTGATCCATTTTTAGCTTATTTTTGTATATGTGTAAGAAAATGGTCCAGTTTCATTCTTTTGCATGTATAGCTGTCCAATTTTCCCAACACCATTTGTTGAAATATTCTTGTTTTATAAAATAACCTTTTAACCTGAAAGATCATTCTTACAAAAATAGGTTTCCAACCCCTGGTCTATACTACCTTTCTGAAAATATGTTTCACAAATTATTAACTCCACTAGATGTTTGAGAAAAAGGATTCCATGGTCAATAACTCAGCAAGTGTGATAGCAATATCATTCTCCTGGAGATTTATAAGGGTCATTAGCATATTAAAGCCTTTTAAAAGCCCTTCTGTGTATAAGCTTTTTTCTCCTTGGAGCTTTGTGGGTTTGTGTTGTGTGTGTGTGCATTACCTATGTGTATTTCTTTGAACTAGTTTCACAGAATGCCTTCCTATGTAAGATTTCTAGATTGTCTCCTGATCATGATTTATAGTTAATCACAGACTTGTTTTTCAGTTGTTTTCCTCTAAAGTCACTACTTTGTCTGTACCTGCTCAAAAGTTCATATGAGGGGCGCCTAGGTGGCTCAGTGGGTTAAACCTCTGCCTTTGGCTCAGGTCATGATCTCAGGGTCCTGGAATCAAGCCCCGCATCAGGCTCTCTGCTCAGCGGGGAGCCTGCTTCCCCACCCCTCTGCCTGCTGCTCTGCCTACATGTGTTCTCTGTCTCTCTGTCAAATAAATAAATAAAATCCTTAAAATAAAAAAGCTCATTTGACAATGTCCTATATATATTTATATGACTGGACTCTGAGTTTGAAATTTAAATATGTAAAAGAACCAGAGTATTTGATTTCTCAGCAGTTTTCTCTATTGTCATCTTATGATTCTAACTTTTTTTTTCCTCTTAACCAGGAAAAGTGGGTTGAAGTTGCTTCAATGAAAGTGCCTAGAGCAGGCATGTGTGTTGTGGCAGTCAATGGGCTTCTTTATGTTTCTGGAGGTCGATCTTCGAGCCATGATTTCTTGGCCCCAGGTACCTTGGACTCTGTCGAAGTTTATAACCCTCATTCAGATACATGGACAGAAATCGGTAACATGATCACCAGTCGTTGTGAAGGAGGTGTTGCTGTACTATGAAATATAAAGTATAAGGGAGCACAAGAAACGTTTTAAAAATATAGGATCTGACCTTTTGCAAATCACACATGTATTTGGAGATAGGACCCTCTGATTCTATTGAGTTTTCCATGTATATGGTAGATAAGTGACTAAAGAATGATTTTTCTAAGAATTTGAGTAAGGAGAAATATGGAATATTATCCTAAATTAAAAAAGAACTCACACAAATTTGCCAAGCTTACCAATAGGAATGCTGTTTATGCTCTAGAATTCTCCTAGGGTTAGAGTCCTATTTGTAAAAATGATTTGCTAGAAGCTTCTTGACAAATAGCCCCACTAGCTGCTTCTCCAGTGTAAGGCACACTGTAACATGACCCATGTGTGATGTAAGAATATCAGTAAGACAGTTTAAAGATGTCTGTAAATTCAGTCTATGGCACAATTTTCCATGACCGCAGTTGAACTTACAGAGAAAAGCCAGTGAAACAACTTTTATTTGATACCAAACTTTTTATTGGCAACATTGGTTACATGTCCCTCCTAGGTATACTAGGAGGGACATGTAGGAAATATCTAGCTATCTCTATAGATGTTTATATAGATAGACAAGTTTTTGCCTGTTCATAACAGGATTAAAAAAGCTTTTGCTCACTTACGTTTTTTGTCTTAGTGCTGAACATGCAAGTGAGGAATTACTAGGACGTTCTTCATGAGAGTCCTTTAGTGCAATTCGATGATATAATGAGTGACAGAGCCGAGTGAGAGATAGGTACCTATTAATTTCTTTCCTATATTCTAAATAGTTATCAAAAATTATCTGCTTGGTTTTGGGAAGAGGGAATTTTATTAGACTATCAAGCTTTGTGAAGCTTACTTGTATTTGGGCAATCCTAAGTATGAACTTAGGACAAAACCTACTGCCTGGTTTGGAGAAGGTGGAATTGTAGGTACCTTTGAAGCTTTTTATAGACATTGACAAAAGTGTTAGGTTGAAAGGCCTCTGATCCAAAACTGCTTTTTAAAACTTTTCATTTTTTTCCCCCTGAGAAACATTCTAAAGATTTGTTCTCTGTCTGGTTCTTAGAGGAACATTCTTTTGTGTACATAATCATCACTTTTAGCTATTTCTACCAGTTGCTTGGAGTCATATATATTAAAAGTCTTACATACATTTACGTTAATCTAGTGATTCCAGGATCTGATTTGTATATTCCTGATTTCCCCTTTTCCTTTTTTTTTTTTTTTAATTTTTAGACAATCTCTACACCCAGTGTAGGGCTTGAAGCCACAACCCTGAGATCAAGAGCCAGCGAGCCACCCCTGATTTTCCCCTTTTCTTTCTTAAAGTCCTTCAGTGTATTATTACAGGCATCAGCAGCTTAGATGGAAAATCCTTGTTGGTAACCATTAAAGACTCAGGTGGCACTCATATCCAAAATATTTGGATTGGCCCATAAGAGTACTTTTATAATTTAACCATATGCATTAAGAAAAGTTTATGTAGTGTAGTGTGTACCTGTGTCCCTTTGGGGTATCCTAAGTCTAAAGGGTCATAGGTGCCTGGTGTGATCTATAAAATGTCAAGGAATGACAGATGATTTGTAGATTATTTAAACTCCAATTCATGTGCCTTTAATATTTCTCTACAGAGAATCTGCTTTCTGGTTCAAAAGAGATTTATAGAATACTCCTATAATTTCTCATTATTGCCTGGTGCCAACCTGAAATGGCACTGTGAAGGGAGGCATATTGTACTGCTGTGGCAGAAACATGTCAAGACAATCTGTGTTTGGGCTTAATGGGTCCATACAATCCCTGTAAATAGATAATTGTAAAAATGCTTATTTTCTAGGTGATGACATTATTTTAAAAATAATGTACTAATAAAGTATGTTGATTTTTGCTTTTTCCTTTTC
>RCUC01125676.1:0-23610 GCA_003697995.1 Taxidea taxus jeffersonii | reverse complement strand
CCCCTCTGATGGACGCTGAGATCATGACCTGAGCCGAAGGCAGAGGCTTAACCCACTGAGTCACCTGGGTGCCCCACTTGTTGGTTTTTTGGTGGCTCTTTAAGCTCCTAACAACATCGTTAGCAGAAGTAGTTTGGTGTGTTTAGAAGGGATCCTGGACTTGGGAGTCCAGAAACCCTGGTTCCTGGACCTGTTCTCCTAGCTGGGACACAGCCTTACTGTATTTTAGTGATCACCTTGTCTAATGTCTCGATTCTTCAGTTGAGCAAACAGAGCTTAGTGGTGGAACTGGGAACAGAAGCCAGCTGGCTGAATTCCCTCTTTGCTCTGATCTGTATGATCTCATTGACCTATTGGGTATTTATTTAACTTGTGAGGACATAGCAAGAAGGCATCTGTCTACAAGCAGGAAGAGAAATCTCACCAGAAAGGCTAGCACCCTGGTCTTGGAATTTCAGCTTCTAAAACTGCAAGGAAATAAAGGTCTGTTGTTTTAGCCACCCAGCCTATGGTATTCTGTTACAGCAGTCTGAGCAGACTAATGCAAGGGGCTAGATTAGAAAGAAAGTATAGACTACTAGAGGTAGAAGACAACTTATCCTAATCTGAGTTCTTCCGAAAGTAGACCCTGAGACAAGGATGAGTGAATACAGTTTATTTGGGAGGTAATGCCAGGAAGCAATGCTGAGAGAGTGAGAGAGGGAGAGAGGGATATAGGAAACCCCATATGGGTTATCATTATGGGCTCCTGGAGCTCCATTTCCCTGGGGACTTCTGAAAAAATTGTGTGGAATATGCGTCAAAATTTTCTACTGAAGCCCAGAAAAACTGTGATGTTCATAAACCAACTCACTGTCCCCCTGAAAGTGTGAGGGTCACAGCACTTCTGGCCTACCTGACACATGCCAGCCTAGCAGCAGATTTCCTGGGATAGGGAGGTCTGTCAGGGAGAGATGCAGCAAGGTGTACACAAGAATGCCTCCTCTCCTCTGGGGACTGAAGGGACATGAACACAGCAGAGATAATGTTTACTATAGCAGAACTCTCGCGCTTTGAGGGGAACAGCAAACATTGAGGGTTTTGTTAAAAACAGATTCTGATTGGTAGGTCTGGAGTACGGTCCGAGATTCTGTATTTCTTTCTTCTCTTTTTTTTTTTTCTCTCGATTTTGTATTTCTAATCCGCTCACTGTGATGCCATCATAGCTCGTCTACGGGCCAGACTTTGAATAGAGAGAGTTCCATGAATTTAAGAAACAAAACAGAGTAGCATTGGGAAAGGGAGGGAAAAATAAAACACGACGAAATCGGAGAGGGAAACAACCATAAGACTCTTAATCATAGGAAACAAATTGACAGTTGCTGGAAGGGGATTGGGTGGGGGGATGGGGTAACTGGGTGATGGATATTGGGGAGGGCACGTGATGTGATGAGCACTGGGTGTCATATAAGACTGATGAATCATTGAACTCTACCTCTGAAACTAATAATACACTATATGTTAATTAAGTGAATCTAAATAAAAAAAAAAAGAGTTCCACAGTCTTTCATGAATTCAGCTGAGTTCAGCACATATTTCTGGAACACCTGCTGAGTTGGATACTATGTTTAACACAGGGAATAGTGAGAACATAGAGAATATGTGTTGCGAACACTTTACAGATAATCTTAGGGTTTATCCCGTGTCAACCTTTTAAAAGAAAAAGGTAAGAAATTCAGCCAGCAAAATCGAGTCTTTTCAGGAACAGCAGAGGGATTGCAACTTGGGACAGGTAAACCATATGAGCTACAGGCAAGTCTGGAGAACAGAAGAGGAGAGTGTCCTTTCATGGAGGACAGGAGGAAGTTGGGGGCCCTCGTTTTGAACTAAAGTCCACTGGAGTGTTACTGGACCAAAGTGGGCCCACTCCTTGTTTAGTTACAGAGAAGAGACCAGGTGGAGTGACCTCACAGAGTGATCTTTATTTGTACAAATAAGGAGGTCTGGGGGAATAGTGCCTCTTCCAACAGGGGTAAGCAGGCTCCTTTTATTAGGATTTGGGATGAATGTTGAGAGGGGGAGGCCTCTGAATGGGCATGTGTAAAGTTGTGCATGGGTGGTCAGAAAATATGCTTGTATGTACATTAGTGATATACTAATGAAACATTACAAGGAAGCTGAGGTACCTCTTGACTCTGACAATTTATGATTTATCTGTGCAGGCCGCACTCTAGATGTTTCTTTTCCTGTTCCAGCAATTTATTAGTGTTTCTCTACAGGATAAACTTGATAATTAGACAGAGGCTCTTAAGGACTCTTCTGAGTTCAGGGGTCTCACTGGTGACAGGAGGGAAATGAGAGTCAGAAGTAATAGTGTCTCCTTGATGGCTGCAGGTGATGGCTCTTTGCTGTCACCCCGCTGGGAGGAAATCTTCCTTCTTCTCGAGGGACTATGCAAGCTGCAGCCAGTCGTCCGTGTGTGAGAGCCCTCTTCTGCGGCTTCCCTACTCCAATTTTGAGTTAGGTTTCCTTAAGGCATTTTCACACCTGTTTTAATTGTTCAGGGTTGGAAGTATCACTACATATTTATCTGTTTTAAGAGACAGGGAAAAGGTGGGTTCCTGAACTATTTCTGCTTCTTGGATGGAATTTTAGCCTGTAAAAATGGTAGAAACCATTAGCACAGATCTAACTCTAGGTATGTGTCCCAACGTCTTAGTAGCAGCTCTCTGGGACCACGAGAGGGTTTTTATAAAGCCATTGCTCACTTTAACATTTTAAAACTAAAAAAAGAAAATCTAGAATTGTAATAAAAATAGCTACATTTTTATAGTACTTCACAGATTACCGACTGCTTTCCACCACATTATCTCATTATGTCCTTTGCAGGCTTGAGAGAATCTACAAATGGCATTTTAAAATAAATGTGTTGTGCATTAGGGCAGGTACATTACACAGCTGGGCACATGATATTCCAGATCCAGTGATAATGAAAAATGACTGTGAAGAAAGCTGCATACAAACATGTCCTGTGTCCTAGGGCACTCAGAAAAACTCTGCATCAGCTGGGAAAAAGCAGTTCAAACTCACGGTTAGTTTCTTGTAAATTTTCCAAGGGAAATGCTGAAATGTTTCAGTGAGGGTATCATGGAAACCTTTGGTCTCTGTGCAGATCTTGACAACTTGGGTTCCATTCTGTTGAGAGGCTGGGTGCCATCGAGAGCCCCCACTCTCAGGTCAGGCACAAGCTTGGCTGTCAACACGATGAGCACCCTTCATGGCTGTCAACCTCTTGGGCTGGGCAGCTAATGGGTTCAGCCAGTCAGATAAGGGAATGAAAATGAGATTTACCCTCTGGTAAAGACTGCCTTCAGACATTGTAAAATGAGCTGACTCTGACGACCTTCATAAAGATTTAGTCTCATGGGGCGCCTGGGTGGCTCAGTGGGTTGCCTTCAGCTCAGGTCATGATCTCATGGTCCTGGGATCGAGCCCCGCATCGGGCTTTCTGCTCAGCAGGCAGCCTGCTTCCCCCTCTCTCTCTTCCTTCCTCTCTGCTTGCTTGTGATCTCTCTCTCTCTCTGTCAAATAAATAAATAAAATCTTAAAAAAAAAAAAAAGATTTAGTCTCACGTGTCTGTGAGGTATAATAATACTACCAAATATTATCGATAGAGATTATGAATTATGTCTAATTTAGAATTACACCTAACTAAAAGTGAAGATTGTATTTATAATAAGATTCAATAATTTTATTTATAATAACTTCAGTAACCTTGAAATATTGAGTGAAAGGGAAGCAAATGGATGTTATTCATGAATATTTTATCAGTTAGGGTGCTTTTTGTTGTAAGTGATGGGATATTTAATAGAGACTAAAAATAAAAGCTTATTGTTCACATAGCATAAATCTGGAAATACGTTTCCGAGGTTTGCTAATTCAGTGGCACCGTTGATATCTCGGTTCTGGGTCAGCTTCTCTGTGATTCTTCTGATTTTTATTTCATGGTTATAAAATGACTGCCATAGCTCCAAGCATCATGTCCTCACATAACTGAATTCAAATAGGAAAGAAAGTGCTTCCTTTATGCTTCTCCTCCTCCTCTTCCTACCTTTTTTTAAAGAGAAAGAATGTGTGTACAAGTGGGGGGGGGAGGGGCAGAGGGAGGTGGAGAGAATTTTTTAAACATTTTATTTGTTTATTTGACAGAGAGAGAGAGATCACAAGTAGGCAGAGAGACAGGCAGAGAGAGAGGGGAAGCAGGCTCCCTGCTGAACAGAGAGGCTATATGGGACTCAATCCCAGGACCCTGAAATCATGACCTGAGCCAAAGGCAGAGGTTTAACCCACTGAGCCACCCAGGTGCCCAGATGGAGAGAATCTTAAGCAGGTTTCATGCCCAGCATAGAGCCCAAAGCGGGCTCAATCTCAAGACCCTGAGATCATGACCTGAGCCAAAATCAAGAGTCTGATGCTTAACCAGCTGAGCCACCCAGGCACCCCTTCTTCTTTTTAATCACGGAGAAAAGTTGTTGAGAAGTTCCTACTAGGTTCTCCTCAGGCCCTTTGGACTAGAAGTGGGTCATATGCCCACTCTCACACCAATTACTGGTAGAGGAAATGGAATCAACGTGGCTGCCTTGGCTAATTACGTTTAATCTTTTAGTGCTGGGATAGAGTCCAAACTTCCTTGAGCACATTGCTTCCTCAAATCTGAACAAAATAAGTGTTATTAATAAGGAAAAAAGGAAATGGCTTTTGAGAAGGCAAGCAATATTGTCTGGTGCACATATTTTCTATTGTTTCTTTAGAAGTTCTTGGTTGCTTACTGAAACAGACACATTCAGGGGTTAAAAGAAAAAACTGACATTGAAAAATTGAATTCTACTGAATGATAAAATATTTTGTGGAATTTTGCTGCATGCCTGGGGTTTTCAGAGGGATACAAAGAGAAATAGCAAAACTAAAGTTACTGGAGGAGATTTTGAAGGAAAATTTTCAGGGAAATTCAGAGATTTAAAGGAGAGAAAAAGTGTAGGGAGGGAAGTAAATAATGGGGGAAGGAGGATTTAAACAAGGGTTGCCATTCCCTTCATGTATTCAAAAAACATGCTAAGCATGTGTGTTAATCTAGAATTGATGTCTTTTTGGTGGCCTGTGCCTCTTTTCAACATTGTTCAGTAGGACACATTCTCATTGTAGATCTCAAGGGGCAGGCATACTGTTTTCTCCACTTACCCCATTCCCAATGGAAAAGCCAGTCTAGACCTGTGGTAAGGTTCTATGGAAATTATAAGATGTTGGAAACGCCAAATGATGCCAAACGCATCTGAAATTCCAAGATGGCTTCTCAAGCTTTTGCCGTGACATCACATTCTTACATGCAAGCAGGAAGCAAAAGACTGAAGTTGAGGAGGCCAAGGACAGTGCTGGCTGGTTTCTTAAGGATGATTCTCAGTTGCTATCTCATGATACATCTATCTATAAAGATCCCATCAATCAGAATTTAGTCATGTGGTCAGACTAGCTATATGGGAGTATGGAAATGTCTTTATTTCGAGTGGCCATGTCCTTAGCTAAAGATTCTATTACTGTGGAAGAAAGGAAGGGGTGCATATTGGAGGAACAACAACAAAAAGGAGCCTCTTCCAGATGTGTACCGTCTCTATAAATGGGAGAGGGGCTAGTGTTTTTATTATCCTCTGTTTTTGTTTATGCTGTTTATTTAGCATGGAATGCCCTTGTCTCCCCCTTGCATCATACACATCTCCCTAACTCCTTTGTTGTCTACTGAAATTTTTCTCACCTTCAAAGCTTAATTCAATGTCATTTCATCAAAGGAATCTTCTTGGATTTACCTATCAGGACTAAACTTTTCTGTGCTTCCCAGGGAAGCCCATTACTCCTATTTTTATTATAACAAAGTATACATTCCATTTCACATTATCAGCAGTTGTTTATTTTTTCCTTTAGATTGTAAATTTCCTGAGGGCTGGGTCCTGGATTTAATCATGTCCAAATCCATGTAGGTCCTACCAAAAGACGTAAACTCATATCTTGTTTAAGAAAATGTAATTTTGCATTATTTTATCACTCACAGCCAGGTGTACTCCTAACTACTAGAAGATCCTTTTACAGAGTTTGGCATCACTCTATATCTAAACTAGTGATTAGATGGATACCACCTCAAAAAGCTAGAACATTCAAAGAATGTTAATAAATGAAAGATTGGGAAATATTCTTAAATTGGTGCTATGATGTTTTCTCAATTTTCAGTGTTACAGGGGTTGGTAGGGTGGAGGAAAGAGGTAGGCTATGATCTAGCACACCTGATTTAAAATCTTGGTCGAGTAACTTACAGATTTGTGACCTCAGGTTGGGAAATTATTCTCCCTAAGTCAGAGTTTTCAGATCTACAAAATAGAAATGAAAATACTTACTTTGCAGTGTCGTTTTGAGAATTAGATAAGATGTTTGCAAAGAGCCTGGCACTTAGATGATACTTGTTACTGGGCATTATTATAATCATTGTACTGCAGATTTGGAATGATTAGGGGGAAAGCCCTATATTGTCCTATCCTAGAGCCACAGAGCTGATTATACACGCATCAGGGGTTCTTGGAAGGAGATTTGCCATAGAAGGCAAGGAGTGTTATTACTGGTAACAGAAATTGAGAGCATATCACTTATACTCCATAATTGTGATGAAATTTGGCATATCAACATGGACAGTATCCCTCCAACATGCATTTTAAAAGTCTCCAAAAGAAAAACTTAGATACAAAATACAAGCACTGGGGTGCCTGGGTGGCTCAGTGGGTTAAAGCCTCTGCCTTCAGCTCAGGTCATGATCCTGGGGTCCTGGGATGGAGCCCCGCATCAGGCTCCCTGCTCGAAGGGAGCCTGCATCCCTTCCTCTCTCTCTGCCTGCCTGTCTGCCTACTTGTGATCTCTGTCTGTCAAATACATAAATAAAATCTTAAAAAAAAAAAAAAAGTACAAGCACTTACTGATGCTTTCCATAGTTAGGGCAACATGTAGGGTCATAGTAAAAATGATGAAAGTAACAATTCCACTGGAATGTGGGCTGAAGCACACCTATTAAATTCGATCCATAGTTGCAGTAGCCTGAGATTTTCATAGTTCTTTGAGGAGGAGCAGTTAAACCCCAGATTTTGTCTTTATTTATGGCAGTATAGAAGTTATGCATCTCACAGACCAAAAGCGATCAGTGACAGAGCCATCAGAACTCAAGGTCAGAATAAAACAGTAGATACCATAATTTTAAGGAAAATCAGAAATGTTTATGTAAAGAATTAGTTAAAAATGACTTGTGGTTGCTGAGACTAGGACTTCTGGTACATTGTTGAATAACAGTGGTGATAGTGGACATCCCTGCCATGTTCCTGACCTTAGGGGAAAAGCTCTCAGTTTTTCCCCATTTAGAATGATATTCGCTGTGGGTTTTTCATAGATGGCTTTGATGGTATTGAGGTATGTACCCTCTATTCCTACACTGTGAAGAGTTTTGATCAAGAAAGGATGCTGTACTCTGTCAAATGCTTTTTGTGCATCTATTGAAAGTATCATATGGTTCTTGTTCTTTCTTTTATTAATGTATTGTATCACATTGATTTGCAGGTGTTGAATCAACCTTGCAGCCCAGAATAAATCCCACTTGGTCGTTGTGAATAATCTGTTTAATATACTGTTGGATCCTATTGGCTGGTATTTTGGTGAGAATTTTTGCGTCCATGTTCATCAGGGATATTGGTCTGTAATGCTCCTTTTTGGGGTCTTTGTCTGGTTTTGGGATCAAGGTAATGCTGGCTTCATAAAATGAGTTTGGAAATTTTCCTTCCATTTCTATTTTTTTGGAACAATTTCAGGAGAATAGGTATTAATTCTTCTTTCAATGTTTAGTAGAATTCCCCTGGGAAACCTTCTGGCCCTGGGCTCTTGTTTGTTGGGAGATTTTCAATTTCTGCTTCAATTTCCTTACTAATTATGGGTCTGTTCAGGCTTTCTATTTCTTCCTGGTTCAGTTTTGGTAGTTTATATGTATCTAGGAGTGCATCCATTTGTTCCAGATTGTCAAATTTGCTGGTGTATAGTTGTTCATAATGTGTTCTTACAGATGTTTGTATTTCTTTAGTGTTAGTTGTGATTTCTCCTCTTTCATTCATGATTTTATTAATTTGGATCCTTTCTCTCAGAACTGCTAGAACTCATACAGGAATTCAGTAAAGTGTCAGTATTTAAAACCAATGCACAGAAATCAGTTGCATTTCTATACCCCAACAACAAGATGGAAGAAAGAGAAACTAAGGAATCGATCCCATTTATAGTTGCACCCAAAACCACAAGATACCCGGCAATAAACCTAACCACAGAGGCAAAGAATCTATACTCCGAAAACTGTAGAATACTCATGAAAGAAATTGAGGAAGACACAAAGAAATGGAAAAAAAGTTCCACATCCATGAATTGGGAGAACAAATATTGTGAAAATGTCTATGCCACCTAGAGCAATCTACACCCTTAATGCAATCCCTATCAAAATACCATCAATTTTTTCAAGGAAATGGAACAAATAATCCTAAAATTTATATTGAACCAGAAAAGATCCCGAATAGCCAGAGGAATGTTGAAAAAGAAAACCAAAGCTGGCGGCAAAACAATTCCAGACTTCAGGCCCTAGTACAAAGCTGTAATCAACAAGACAGTACGGTATTGGCACAAAATCAGACACATAGATCAGTGGAACAGAATAGAGAGCCCAGAAATGGACCCTCAACTCTATGGTCAACAATTCTTCGACAAAGCAGGAAAGAATGTCCAATGGAAAAAAGACAGTCTCTTCAACAAATGGTGTTGGGAAAATTGGACAGCCACGTGCAGAAGACTGAACCTGGGCCATTTCCTCACACCACACACAAAAATAGACTCAAAATTGATAAAGGCCTCAAAGTGAGACAGGAAACCATCAAAATCCTTGAGGAGAACACAGGCAGCAACCTCTTTGACCTCAGCTGCAGCAACTTCTTCCTAGAAACATCGCCAAAGGCAAGGGAAGCAAGGGAAAAAATGAACTGTTGGGACTTCATCAAGATCAAAAGGTTTTGCACAGCAAAGGAAACAGTCAACAAAACCAAAGACAACTGACAGAATGGGACAAGATATTTGCAAAAGACATATCAGATAAAGGGCTAGTATCCGAAATCTATAACGAACTTATTAAACTCAACACCCAAAGAACAAATAATACAATCAAGAAATAGGCAGAAGGCATGAACAGACATTTCTGCAAAGACAAGCAAATGGCCAAAAGACACATGAAAAAGGGTTCAACATCACTTCCATCAGGGAAATACAAATCAAAAGCACAATGAGATACCCATGTCACACTGGTTAGAATGGCTAAAATTAACCAATTAGGAAATGACAGGTGAAAGGGGAACGCTCCTACACTGTTGGTGGGAATGCAAGCTGGTGCAGCCACTCTGGAAAACAGTGTGGAGTTTCCTCAAAAAGTTGAAAATAGAGTTGCATTCGACCCAGCAATTGTACTACTGAGTATTTCCCCTAAAGATACAAATGTAGTGTTCTGAAGGGGCATGTGCCCCTGAATGTTTATAGCAGCAATGTCCACAATAGCCAAACTATGGAAAAAGCCTTGATGTCTATCAACAGATGAATGGATAAAGAAGATGTGGTATATATACACAATGGAATATTATGCAGCCATCAAAACCCCTGAAATCTTGCCATTTGCAATGACATGGATGGAACTAGAGGCTATTATGCTAAGCAAAATAAGTCAATCAGAGAAAGACAGTTATCATATGATCTCACTGATATGAGCAGTTTGAGAAACAAGACAGAAGGTCATAGGGGAAGGGAGAGAAAAATGAAACAAGATGAAACCAGAGAGGGAGACAAACCTTAAGAGACTCTTAATCTTGGGAAACAAACTGAGGGTTGCTGGAGGGGATGGGGTTGGGAGGGATGAGGTGGCTTTGTGATGGACATTGGGGAGAGTATATGTTAAGGTGAGTGCTGTGAATTGTGTAAGAGCGATGAATCACATACCTGTACTCCTGAAACAAATAATACATTATATGTTAATAAAAAAATGCCTTGTAGATCCCTCCATCCCCAAAACAAATGAGTAACTTTTTTGACTTTGTACCACATAGAGCGTCCATGAAGTTTTTGGTGTACTTTGAAGTGAATACCTAATATGTATTTAGCACTTCTCAGTTTATTAAATGCTTTGACATGACTTAATTCCTGTAAGTATTGTATTCATTTTCTCTTGCTGCATAATAAAGTAACAGTAATCCATGTAACAGCTTAAAACAACACACACTTATTTTCTCAGTTTCTGTGGTTCAGAGATCTGGGCACTGTACTTAGCTGGGTTGTCTGCTTGGGGTCTCACAAGAGTGTGATGAAGGGGTCACCTAGGCTGGCTTCCCACCTAGAGGAGCAGCTGAAAAAGAATCTGCTTTCAAGATCACTTAGGTTATTGGCAGAATTAATTTCCTATGGTTGTAGGACTGAGAGCCCTGGTTTCTTGCTGGATCCTCAGCTACTGGGTACTAGTTCCTGGAGGCTGCCCATTGTTTCTTGGTACATGGGCTTTTTCAACTTGTCTTTTGATTTTAATAAGTCTGGCAAAGAGTTTCTAGATAGAGTCCCCCAGCAAGACAGCCTTATACGACATAGTATAGTCAGAGAATGAACTGCAACTTTCACCATATTCTATTGATTAGAAGTGAGGTACTTATCCTGCCCACATCAAGGGGAGGGGATTAGACACCAAGACGTAGGGATCAGAGTGGGCCACCTGGAGCCTGTTGGCCACAGTTGTCAATATAGTTCTTGAGAAGGCTGAGAAGATGTTCTTTCCTCTGTTGTACAGATGCAGATCCTGATGTTCTTTGGGAGAGGTTAAATGAGCTGGTGTTCCTGAACACACAGTTAATAGGTCAGATTAAACCCAGGATCCCTGATGTCCTAGTTCCATCCTACAATCATCAGATTTAACCATCTTATATATTCTTGTATCTACCCATCCACCCACTCTTGCCTCCAACCATCCTATTGTGTCCTTTTTACTACATCATGACTCTTATATAAATGTGAGTAATATTCAGCAAATTCTTCTCTTTGACCTCAGCAGAACTGCCTCTTTGTCACTATATTAGACAGGCTAGGTCAGATTCTCCTGTGGTAACAAATAAGCTCAGAATCTTAGGGGCTTTAGAAACAAAATATTTCTTGCTGTTACATATCCATCACAAGTCAGCTAGGTGCTTGGCTCCACATTTTCTTTTCTTTCTTTTTTAAAAATTTGAATATGGTTGACACAAAATGTTAAGTTAGTTTCAGGTATACAACTAGTGATTTGACAAGTTTATAGATTATTCTGTGTTCACTGCAAGTATAGTCACCATCTGTCCTGTTACACTGCTATTACAATATGCTCCATGGTTTCTGACTTGAGGACCCAGGCTGATGTGCAGTCACCATTTTGAATGTTGCCAGTCCTGTTCCAGAGGGAAAACAGGGCTCTGGTGAGTCTTGCAATGGCAATTAAATTCTCTGATCTGGAAGGGAAACACATGGCATTTGCTTAAAACTCATGGCTTAGAACAAGTGACGTGGCCCTAGCCAACCATAAGGGAGCCAGAAAGTCTAATACAGTGCTATTCCCAGCAACGGGAAAACCATAGAAGTAATTGGCATATTATTGGTGAGATAATTATTACTATAGCCATGAAACTAGCCTACCACAAAGTGAGTTCCTGTCACCTTTGTATTGTTGATGGCCTTAGTCCAAAAGACCTCACCCAACCTGTCTAAGAGTATGCTTCTAGACCTGTTTCTGATAGCCTCAGCTTTTGACTCTTGACTTATTTACATCTTCAGAGCTGTAGCTCTCCTAAAACTTAAGGCTTGCAACTGCTTCTCCAGGACTGGTTTCTACTTTTCTTCTTGATCACAATTTTTACTTTGTATTCTTAATGACATTGTTTTCAGCCATTGTTTTCTGGATAAATGATTCACCAAGTCTGGTTGCATTCCTAACACCCTAAACCCAGACCCAGGCCTTTCAAGCTGATGTCTCTGTGAAGTTGAGACATTAGTCATTATACAGTCAGAATGCCATAGTGAGTGCTATGTGGGGAGAAAAATATGATTATACTCTTAAGCATTCTTCTGAGTTCTTCAGAGATACTGTAGGCACTGATCTAAATGCAATTAGTGAGTGTCATAAGAAAGGGCAACATCAACAGAAGAAATGGATCAAAGCATTAGACATGACTGAGCCCAGCAGGAACGCAGCGTTGACCATTCTCCAGGAATAATTATCTGAAGAACGGTGAACTTGAACACCACCACCTGTCAGTCGCCACCCGTTTTGGCTCAATGGGAAAGCCGCAGCAAGTGAGCTCAAATATTAATGCCACGGCAAACGACCCCGGAAGAATGTTGTATTAGCACAACATTCTCAGTGGGTGCCTGCACTGCTGGAACAAAGTACTCAGGAAAGAAGAAGCAGCTAGACTAAATATATGTTCACAGCCAAAGAGATGCTTTTCATCCTACAGCTGTATTCTGTTTCATCATTTTAAGCATTTCTGTCAGCTCATAGGCTAAATTGCACTGCACCTTGTTGTGCATATGTTTCATGACCACTGTAGCGTATTAGAGAAACTTGCCTGAGAAGAAGGAAAATGGTGGGTTCAGAGAAACAAAGTCTGGGAAACGTCTCCCTTGGTAAGGTAAAACCCACAACCCCTAAGGTTTAGCCCCCAGCAGACTGTTTGCTGGTCAAGAGGTGACTGGATCAAGTAGGCCTCTATCTGCCTCTGAAAGGTGGTACAGTCAAGACCGTGTAGCCCCCGAGTCCCTGCAGAAGCTCCGGGTCAGCTTTTAAGTGCTCACTCACACCTAAGCAAAAGCTCCTTCCCTTGGCTTCCCCCAGCACGGCCAAGGTGGTCTGGAATTTATTAAAAGTTTTATTTGTTTATTTTTTATTATGTTCAGTTAGCCAGCATATTAAAAGCTTTCAAAGAGCAAAGAGATACATAAACCTTTTCTTAAAAAATTGAGGTATAGTTAACACACAGTGTTATCGTTGTGGGTGTACAGCATAGGGATGTGACAAGTTTGTACGTTAGAGATACACAAACCTTTATAAGTTGTCTTAAACACAGAGGTTTCTACTCTTTTCCATAATTTGCTCATTGCTAAGGCTTGTCAGTCTGTTCACCTTCTGTTCCTGGTCTAGCTAGCTGTCTTATCCGAGTTTCCCTACAAGAAGACCCTGTTTCATGGTACTGTGTTTGATTGGACTTGGGAGGTTACCCCAGGAAGTGCAGTGACAGAACAGAACATGGAGGCAGGCATGGGAGGGGAGCTGAGTTAGTGAGTGTGCTGCAGCAGACCACCGGGATTTAGTCTGGTAAGAGCCCTCTAGGACAGTGTAGGGCACTCCTCAGAATTGTCCTATGGAGAAGAGAGGAAGATGGGTTAAATATTTACTAGCTCCTATCAGTCAGTGTTGAGAGTGGGGCCTGGGGGGTTAACTCTCCAGCGTTTCAACCTGCCAGTGAGGTATGCTGAGCACATTCCCAGAGAGGGACTTTAGAGATGGAGGTGCTTGAGGAAGGAAGCCAGCAGGAAAGTGCACGTGAACTCACCATGAAGCTGGAAAGTGACCTCCAGGGTGGCCCAGGGGAATGGGGGGCACTAAGAGCATCAGCTTCAAGGAGGCCTAAGGGTTAGCACAGTGTCACAGACCCCACAGCCCTGCTCCTGATCTTGCTCCCCGCTATCTTACTTCTCTGTCTCAAAGATCTTGTTTCTGGCAATAGTAACTCTCTTCTTAGTGAATGGTGTGTGAGCATGTGTGAGCACGCACACACACACAAACACACACACTTTGTAGAAGGAGTTTATATGACACTCCAGATTTTAGTTTCTCATGATTCCCATTTCCGTGCAGCTAGAATGTCTTCGATGTGCCATAGTGGTGAAATTTACTCCTGCACACACTGCTACAGCTGTTTGTATTCTTAAGAATTCACTGCAAATGAAGCCATCATGATAATATGCCTATAAATACAGAAACTTCTTGCTTGTAATGTGGTTGCAGATTTTCTGACACTACGGATGTGTGTAAAGTAAGCATAGAACTGATCTGATGGCTCTCACTAGTCCTCTACCCTATTGGGTAGAGTGTGAACATGAAATTTTAGGTCAACATGGTACAGTCAGGCTGATCCTATAATTGAAACAGTCTCTTTAAATTAGCTTGGTCTCTATGGATGATTCGGGCTTTCAGATTTCCTTCACCTACCCGCTCCTCTCCAAGATAGACACTAAGGTGATTTCTTAAAAAATATTTTATTTATTTGACAGAGAGATCACAAGTAGATGGAGAGGCAGGCAGAGAGAGAGGAGGAAGCAGGCTCCCTGTTGAGCAGAGAGCCCGATGCGGGGCTCAATCCCAGGACCCTGGGATCATGACCTGAGCTGAAGGCAGAGGCTTAACCACTGAGCCACCCAGGCGCCCCTAAGGTGATTTCTTAATGCTGGTGGATCAGGGCCAACCTTGCTGGCCTCTGGTTGGTGTCTCCTGAGAGGCAATTGGATCCCATTTCTGGGCATCCTGCTAGTTTCTGCTTCTGATGTCAATTATTGGTTTTTATCAGCTTTGTTAGGACCCAAAGGTCCTCTCAGCTATGAGCCCTACCCAGTACCCAGCTCAGACCATTTGCCCTTTAGCCCTCAGGCTAGGATCACTGTGTCTTTGTCACAGTAACTGCCTTGGAAGACTGGCCAGCTGATATCACCGGTGCTACAGAGCTTACGGGAACCTCTGTGTACCTTCCATGCCACCTGGAAGTTTCAGGCACAGAGTAGCAGTGGCAACAGTGCTGACATTTAAGGTCCAGTGTAGGGGTGCCAGCTATAGTATACAATATTTGGCAATGGCTTTATAGCATGATGTTAGCTTTGGTGTGGGTGTACCCTCTGTTTCTGACCTTATTCTCTGGACTTCCTGGAATTCTCTTGGCTTTCTAATATTATTTCTCCTCAGATCAATGTCCTTAATTCTTCTTTTTAAAAAATTTTATTTTTATTTACACATATAATGTAACCCCACCACCCCAATGTCCTTAATTCTGTTCTGTTCAAACAAGTACACTGACTGGTTTAGGGAGCAAACCTAGGTGACATTTTTTCTGGTGGGTAAAAAAATTTCCCTAACATTCTTTAAGTCCAGTTTATGTGCATTTATGGTTTTGGTCCCTTTAGCATCCATACCCCCGTGGCACGTAACCCAGATCTGGCCAGCCATGCACAGCATTTCATTCTCTGGTCTTGGAAGTTCGCCTGAAATGGACATGTGTTTAAGCCAGCTCAAGCAAACACTTTCTCAGGAATTAAGACTTTCATCCATGAAAGTAGGATTGATGAACACATGCTCTCTCTCTGCTCTTGGACCACAAGTTGCACAGAGTCTAGAGTGTTGGCAGCAGTATCCCTGGCAAACTGATAAAGACTCCATAGAGTATAGTTTTTTTTTGTTTTTGAGAGAGAGTGCTCAAAAGTGGAGGGGCGAGGGGCAGAGAGAGAGAGAGAGAGAGAGAGAGAGAGAGAAAATCTTAACCAGGCTCCATGCCCAGCAAGGAGTCTGACACAGGGCTTGATTTCACAACCCCGAGATTATGACCTGAGCCAAAGCCAACAGTCGGAGGGGCACTTAGCCCATTGAGCCTCCCAGGTGTCCCTGTGGAGTACTCTCTCAGTGAAGAGGGTGGAGGGGGCATGGCAAAGGAGATGAGGAGAAGGTTGGGAAAGGAAGAGAGTTCTGACAGTCTCGTTTGAATCCCTGGGGCCAGCTGAGTGTGAGGCCCAAATCCAACCCTGTGCTTCCTGTTTCTCTGAACCAATGTTTTCCCTTTTTGTCTTAAGCCATTTGAGTTCACTTGTAATTCACAATGGGAAGAACTCTGACCGTTGCAGCTAGATTTGTCTGAGTCCTTGGCTGCACAAGATCCTCTCAGGTGGCGAAGCAGCAGGTGGTGATGGAGGGGGTGCTCATGATTAATTTTTTCTTTCTATCTAATTTATCCATCTGATTAACAGTCCTTATTTGTTTAGGGGTCCATTTTTTGTTTTTCAGTTCTGTTAGCAGAATGAAGCGGAGGAGGTCTTTTTCTCTTTTAAAAATAGCTTTATTGAGACATACCATACAATTCACCCATTTAAAGTATATAAGGTCTTCGGTATATTTAGAGATGCCCATATCCAGGGTATGGATGTAGTATATTTTGTTTATCCATCCATTCATTCATGTGTTGATAGATAATAATCTCTAAATATACCATCACTACAATCAATTTTAGAGCATTGTAATCATCTCAGAAAGAAACCCCTTTACACATCCCTCATCTCTCTTATCCCCTTCTCAGCCCTAACCAAATACTAATCTACTTTTTGTCTCTATGGATTTCCCTATTCTGGACTTTTACATGAAAGGAATCATAGAGCATGTGATCATTTGTGACTGGCTTCTTTCACTAGCAAATGTTTTTAGATTCATCCATGTAATAGCATGTATTAGTACTTCATTTATTTTTATAGCTGCATTAATTTTCCAGGGTATGGATATAGTATATTTTGTTTATCCATCCATTCATTCATGTGTTGATAGATAATTGGGTTGTTTCCACTTTTTGGCTACTGCGAATCAATGCTGACTTAAATATTTATATGCAAGTTTCTAGGTGGACATATATGGAATTGTTGCCCCATGCGGTAACTCTAAGGCTGGTAAGTTGAGGAAATGCCAGCCAGAAGGTTTTCCAAATGGCTGTATCATTGTACATTCTTGTCATGCAGTGTATAAGTTATGATTTCTCCACATCCTTGTCAATACTCAAAGTTATCTGAATTTTTGAAAAATTCTAGCCATTCTAGTAGGTATGAAGTGGTATTTCATTGTGGTTTTGTGCATTTTTAAAAAAATAACTAAGATGTTTAACATCTTTTTGTGTGTTTACTGGCTTTTTGTTTCTCTTCCTTGGGGAAATGTCTATTCAGACCCTATCCATTTAAAAACTGGGAATAGTTGTCTTTTTTATTATTGAGCTGTAAGTATTCTTTATATATTCTAGATACATGTTCCTTATCAGATTTATGATTTGCAAATATTTTCTCCCATCCTGTGTGTTGACTTTTCCACTTAATGATGTCTTGTGTTTTCCAGTTCTTATTGGCATAATTATGTAGAATAGGTCTTAATGTCCTTGTTTTCTCCTTTTATAATATATTTTTTCTTCCCTTAGAGTCTACAGCCAAGCAGGAGCCTTTGACCGAAAAGTGGTTAATCATTTTTATAACTCAGGAGAAGTGTAAAACCTATAGGACAAACTGTGGAATAGAAAGAGGTTCATCCCTCATGCTTTGCATAGGCCTCCAGGCTGGGAAGGGACATGGTAGGGGGGAAAAATCCCATTTCTCAGTATCCTTCACATTTAAAAAAATTTTTTTTAATTTATTTAATTTCTTTTCAGTATAACAGAATTCATTGTTTATGCACCACACCCAGTGCTCCATGCAATACGTGCCCTCCATAAAACCCACCACCTGGCTCCCCCAACCTCCCACCCCCCCTGCCCCTTCAAAACCCTCAGAATGTTTTTCAGAGTCCATAGTCTCTCATGGTTCAACTATCCTTCACATTTTATCTTTATTATAACATGGAGAAATCCCCAGCATACTCAGATCAGTTGTATGTAAGTGATATTTAGAAAACTTCTGGATTGTTACTAGATTAAAATGGATAATCACCACTCATGGTAGCATGAGAAATGAGGAAAAGGAAAACAACAAATCTCAAGATAAAACCCCAGGATAAAGGAATAAATCCAATGATTCTGTCAATGTAGTTATCTAATTTATAATGTAACTCCATAAAGAGGATGTGAGAGCCCCTGCTAGCTGCTGTTGTGGTGTTGGTGGGGAAGGACACCCGGCAAGGCCTGTCTCTGAGTGTATACTAAAGGAAGTTAGAGGAGAACGTAGGTGAGTGTGTAATGCTGCGAGGGCAGTAACAGAAGCACAACTGCACGGAGTCATAGCAATTGGAAGAATCCTATCCAGGATGAGGAATCAGGAGAGAACTCATGAGGGAAGTTCTGAAAAGATTCAGCGTTTGAAGTGAGTCTTGCAGAGGTGTTGGGCTTCTACAGGTGGAAGTGGAGAAGGAGAACACCGCCAGCATTTCAGAGTTTGCAGGAGGGGACTCAGCGGGAGTCCAGGGCTGGAGATGTACCAGAACAAAAGGGGGTGTAAGCATGAGACAAGAACCCTTGCCCATGATTATTGAGACAATAAGGAGCCACTGAAGGTTGTTGAGCAAGATGTGCTTGGCAACTGGATGCAGAGTGAGTGGAGAGACCCTGGTTGGGGGAGGCAGTGAAGGCTTCCTCTGGGGCAGTATGTGTGACCAGCATGGACTCAGACTCTGATTTAAAGGACAGCCCTCATGGGATGACAGGCTGCCCAAACCCAAGACCAGTAACTAGACTGTGTTCGCTGACTGGTTACCACTGCTGGTATCAGGAAGGTGGTGGGTCCAGAAGAAAAGATGACAGCTGATGGAAGATCGGCAGCATCCATTGTCCCCACACTCAAAACTAATCAAACATACTAAGTCACACAGGGGCTTTACAATCAGTGCTGGGGCTTTGAAAGTACCGGTTGGCAGAGCACAACAGGTGATGAAATAAAAGATTACATGCAAACGGCTGTGCTGAAACAGAGTTACCTCCCAGGAGAAGCTTCCCAGGGAAACACGAGAGGGGGATGCTGGTGTTGGTGGTGGGAGGCAGTGGGTCTTCCTGCCATCTGAGCTGTCTACACATCACATCAAAGCGGCAGGAGTGCAATGGAGTAACTCCAGCTAACTGGATCTCTGTGAGAGGGCCACAGAGCAGAGCTCCAGCTTCTTCCCCTATAAAATGGCAGGCATTTGAGGATTAAATTAAATCATTCACCTGCAGCACTTGGCAGAGGGCCTGGAACATAGCAAATGGTTATCATTCCCGATGGATGCTTTTGGGACAGCATGCCTTGCAGGGCTATGGGAGGACTCTCACTTCAGAGCTGTGTGCCTCTGTCCCTGGAAGCTGTTGGGACCCTTGGCTGTTTTGCATTTGAGGTTGTAGCTCAGAGGCAGCTTTTTTAATTGATCTGATGTCTCGACTTCATGGTTCTGCATAGCACTCTGTTGTGAAACTTCTCCCTCCTTCTGGCAACCTAATCTGGGACTGTTTTTGGTAGTTAATGAGGGGAGAAGAAGAAAGTAGATACCGTAACTGCACTACGTTTTGGAAAGATGAGGAAAGTGTAGGGAGGCAGTAAAGCAGGCACCAAGTTTGTCATGGGACTACTCAGGGCATTTGGGATGTTTAGCTGTCAGTTCAGGTTACTACCAAAGCTGCTTCCTTCTCTGGCTCCCCTCCTTCCTTCCTTCCATCGTATAAAGAAGAAGACAGATCTTGTCTTGCAGCAAGCTGTAAGAGGGAGACAGGCATGCACATAGATGACCCCAACTGGGAGGGGTAAGTATCCAAGAAGAGACTCACATGATGAGAGCTGTGAATTCAGAGTGGGGAGCAGTAACTGATAATTGGAAGGGTTATGGAGAGCTTCAAGGAGGACATGGCAAGGAGGCTCATTGAAGAATTTAAAAGATTAAGACATTGGAAATAAAGGGAGAAGGCAATAGCTCAAACAAGGTACAGAAAGGAAAAGGTGGTAGTTGTGTAAAGGAATGTGTAAAAGAATGAATCATTTATTTTGGTCAGATTTCTAAACGTGTAAAGGGAATAGTGGGCCAGATTGGGGAGGAATTTGGAAGCTGGGGTAGGGACTTGGGATTCTGGTCCATTGCATGAGGGAGCAGGAGCGTGATATCACAACAGTGTTTTAGGAAGACTAATCCATTGGTATTGTGTAGAATGGATGAGTGAGGCTGGGGAGCAGGCACATAGCTTGTAAATATTGCACTGGTCCAGGAAGAGCTATTGGTGTACTCAGTAGTGCCAGGGAAATGAAGAGGCATTAGAGAAGAAAGCTGTGGAGTTGGAATAAGTAGAAATTGGTAACTGATTGAATATAAAGCCTCACCAGGAAGGAGGAATTGAGAATGACTCTTCTGTTCTTTCTTATGGAGTTGGACAACTCCACTGTTTCTTAGGGATATTGGCCTCTCCTGGTTAAACAAATAAGCTTACATGCATTCCCTGCAACACACATCCCCTCCAGTGGGCTTTGTCCTGCTTCACTCCTCCCCTCCCCCCACCTGTTGTGATGATGGTGTGTGGATCTTTCTCATTTATCATTACAGCCATATACAAAGAGGTATTCTGGTTCTATGATGGACTATGACCCTTTTTAATGCCACTGTTCCTGAGGATTTCGCATTTAGAAAGGTTTTCACAGTGCATTTATGCTATGGGAAAAAATAAAATTTTCTTCAGAGTCTTTATGCTGGCATATGGGTTATCAGGGTGAGCTTCCAGTGGGCTGGGAAGGGGAGGGAAGAGGTTGCTTGGGGGTATTGCTGACAAAAAGCTTTTAAGTGTGATGAGTTGTTACTTGTTCACTGTGGTGCCTCCTTCAGAACCATAATCAATTAGGCCTGGGGCAGCAGCTGCTTGATTCCATTGAAATTCTTGCATTTTCTCACTTCAACTACCATTTAGGTCTTGTTTGAGTCCTATTGGGACAGACAATACACCAGACATCCTTATTCCTTTAAAATTTCTCTTGTCATTTATATCCTGAACAAGTTCTCCCTCTTGCCCCCTCCCCCTTTCTCCTGCAGACAGGAAGATGTAGAAATACATCCTTTTGAACTTTTTTGCAGTGTCTATAAGAAAAATGTGCATTCCTCAGTCCTTGTCAAGGCCATTGCTCTGTGGTTGGTCTGTGTGTTGTCTTCATTGTGGGGATCTAGGCCGAGGAACTTCCCTAACCTTGGTCTCATGGTGAAGGTAAAAGAGCAATGAATGATGGACCATTTGATGGCTTTTGAGATTCTATTTAGAGGTGGCACATACCATTTCAAAAAAATTTCTTTTCACCTGTCACCTGGTCCAAAAGCAGTTTAAGTTTTTCTTTGTTTTATTTCTTAAATTTCAGCCTTTTCTAAGTTATGCTGCAGGGGAAACAACCCCCATATCTAATGGATTGCAACAACAAAGCTCTAATTCTTGCTTCATGCTGTGTCAGCATGCCAGTTCGGGGTCAAAGGCAGCTCTTAGCTTGTGGCTCTGTTCAAGTGTCTTCTTCATTCTGGCTTCCAAGCCAAAGGAATAGTCCTTCTTTTGGCAGAGAGAAAAGAATCTCAAATAAATCTATTTATTTATTTATTTACTGGAATAAAATTTTTGTCCAAAGTGTGATAGGACACAGTTTTCTTCTTTTATCCTCTTTTCTTATGAGAGCTTCATACTGGAACTCTAGACTCTATCAGGTTGGGATAATAGAAAAGGGTATTTGCCAAAGGTAAAAAGATGTAGAGCATTGGTTGGCACAATAATGCCTTTATTTTTGCTACAGAAGAGAATAATGCTAGCAGAACAGGGCTTATCTTGGGGACATTAAACTTTGCATCTGGAAGCAAGAGTTTTTTGCTCTTTATCTATCTCCAGAAGGACTGGATGTGAACTGCCTTCTTCCCAACTCACCTCCCCCTTTCCTAGAGGTGAAGAGGTAGAATTCTAAGGGGAGGGAACTGGGTTGAAGAGATGGAGGGAGGCAATGAGGGGAGAAGATAAGGGAAGATAGACCAGAGAGGCTGGGTTCTCTGACAGTGACCCTCTGGTGGGCTTAGGACCCAAGGGATAACTAAAGAGCTGTTTTGCCCAGCCTGTGTCTTGGTGTGAGAGTGAATAATAGTATGGGTTCTGTTTGGAAATGGTTGTACCTTGCTGCCTTTCCAATAATTAAAGGCGTAACTACATAAACCCAGTGCATTACACAGAGAAAAGTAGGGCTGTTTTGGTGTGGGAATGGAAGACACTACCATTCCCCTACCCAACCACTCTGCAGAATCCTGGAACTCTGAGGAATATAGTTTGAACATCTGAAGGATAAAGTCATAATCTTATAGTTCAACATCACAGAACCATTTAAAATGACTTCTAGAAAAAAATATTAGGGCTTTTGTTGTGGTTGCTGGAAAATGAGGAAATTATTTAACACCATCCCTTGAAGAATCCCAGAAGAGGGAGGACATGGGCTAGAAGAAAAGGATTATTTTATATGTAATTGATGCCTTGGTAAATATACAATGTGAAGATTTTGGTATTTTGATAGCCTTGTTAAAAGGATCTTTAGTCACTAACAGGGGTCTAATACATTCAGCAGGCTCAGAGAATCAGCTATCTGTAGAGATGGTAGATTTGGAAAAGAACTAGGAGGAGATCGGCTAGGATACTGGCACAGAGAGGAAAAGCCACTCTTCCTCTGAGGAAGGCTTTGTGGCGGGCTGCAGTGAATGAAGTCGGAGTTTGGCCTGAGCTTATTTTTGTCAACTTGTATGTAGTGAGAAAGCATCGTATTTTCTTGCAAATAGGTAACTCTGTATCATGAGCCTTGAACTTAATAAAGTGAAACAACATGTAATTGTGTAGACTTGTAATCCTTTACCTCACAATGGCCCTTGATGAGGTGTGTGGTCTGGGAAACATGGAAGAGAGGCAAAGCAGCCCGGAGGACTGAAGAATTTCTTTTCCTTCCTGCCAGCTGCCAACCCTGGGAAAACAGGGCCTGTTCTTTCCCACCGGGTCTGCTTCAGAGAAACTTGTATACTGTGTTTATAGGCGGGAAAAAAGAACATTCATTTCCATCTCTTACTTCTGTGGAGATGTGTTAACTAGCAAGGAGGAGGAGGTGGTTTCTTTTTATGAGGATTATATTGGCAGCTCAGGGGCAGCACATAATGAAGGAGATTTACAGATTTACTGTTGAAAGCTGTAGATACCTATGCATACTGTTCCCAGCTGAGAGAGATCCAGGACTGGCTGCTACAAAGGTCAATGCCAAATTTAAATTTTTTTTTTTTTAAAGATAATTTCCATAGCATTTTATTCACAAACATCGAATGACTTTCTGTTCCTCAGGAAAATAGTCGTTAACATTTTTATTTCTCTCTCATGGGTTATAATTATGTTGTTATAAATATGGACACTCCAAGGAGATCCTGCAGAGGAAAATGGACTTCTTTTTCTGATAATGAGGAGAAAACAGGGGTGACTGATCCCACTCAGAAATGGTTTTAAACAGCTGGCTTTACACTTGAGATGTGTGGAAGATTCTGTCCAAGTTCACTTAGTAGTAGTTTTGAGCTATTAAAAAAATAAGCAACTATAGAGTTAAAAAAACTGGAGGGAAGTATCATAATTCAAATTGGTTATAATTATTTACATGAAGAACTTTAAGCCGTGGATTGGAAACAAAAAAAATGGAATCACTACTTTAAGTAAAATCATATTCAGGAATGGCAAACATCGGGACAGAACAAAAAGGAC
>RCUC01125675.1:0-41199 GCA_003697995.1 Taxidea taxus jeffersonii | reverse complement strand
TATATATATATATATATATATATATATATATATATATATCTTTCATTGGTTTATTGGTTCTGTTTTTCTCTGAAGAACTTGATAAGGAAGGAAGGAAGGAAAGAAGGAAGGAAGGAAAGAGAAGAAGCGAGGGTGGAAGGAGGGACAAAGGTAAGGAGAAAATAAATTTGATCCCTGATTTTGAAGCTATTCTAAGTTCTCTTATGTTTTAAAGCTCAGATCTGTAGAACACTTCCAAACCTCAAAAATAAATCTTGTTTATCAAACACAGAACAATGACTCATGCCATCATCCACAAGCCTACGGTAAAACTCTAGTTCCAATTTCTGTATTAGTTAGGCCAAGGAATACTAGCTCTTATACAAAAAAATTACAGAACAAAAAAATAAAAGAGCTCTGTAACGTAATACAGAATTTATTTCTCAATCAAAATCTGATATAGTTATTTTTGGTTATACTTGGGAAGATTTCCTTTTATCAAATATTCAAGAATACAAACTGTTCTAACTTAGGATGCCCCTTCAAAGTTCTGTATCACATTCTCCTCAGCCACATGTGAGGAAAAAAACAAGGAGGTAGAGGAAATTTGGGGGTATTTTAATGCCAGACTTGGAATTGATATACATTATTCTATCCATAGTCCATTGGTCAGAAACAACCCATTGTGCTGTTTACTCTCTTTGTGTACCCAGGAGGAAACAAATTGTTTGTCAAAGATCACATTCTTTATACCACAATAGTTATAATTTTTCATGTTATGAATATACGTGAAGCATATTATTATTTCTATGTAAACACCACTTAGTGGGCTGTATTTATATTGTTATATCATTTTGTTTGTTTGCTTTATTTGGAATTAATCATTTTACTTTTCCTTTGTTTGCTTTCTTAATTCCCATTAATTCATTTTCAATCTCTTTAAAATAAATATATTTTCTTAAGATAGTCAAACATATGGTGTATTCTATTAACTTTAACTTCTTATTTTTAAGATTTTATTTATTTATTTGACAGACAGAGATCACAAGCAGACAGAGAGGCAGGCAGAGAGAGAGAAGAAGGGAAGCAGGCTCCCCGCTGAGCAGAGAGCCTGACGAGGGGCTCGATCACAGGACCCTGAGATCATGACCCAAGCTGAAGGCAGAGGCCTCAACCCACTGAGCCACCCAGGTACCCCTAATTTTAACTTCTTGAACCTAACTTTCCAGTACAGACTTATTCAGTCTAGTGTAGACTTTTCACTTTTTTCTTTGAACCTAAACCTGTCATTTTGGGCTCTTCTTTATTTTTTTGTCTGTTCTGTTTTTTGTTTTTCCCCTCTCCTATCAATCATTATTGTTATTTTGTCCTTTTAGTATGTATTTGCTTGAATTTAGGAGCAGAGATAAATATCTTTAATATCTGTACTACATTATACTTATCTCCTGAATTTTTTTACCTGTCACTTAGCCATTGAATTTCTTACAGTTCCAAGAATTGTCATATCATGTCATTCTTCCCAGATATTTGAAATGCTGGTTCCTAAGGCAAAAATAAGCCTTTGTATATCTGAAACCTGGAGCATTATTATTGGTTAACTTCCTCTCTTCTATTTGACAAAATAATTTCCATTAATAATCATGAAATGAGATAAATTTTAATGGCCAGAAAAGAAGAAAAAGGATGACATTTTCTTGAAATTTGCATACATAATCATACCAGTAAAACAAAGAGAGAGAGAGAGAGAACACTCTAAAATAATATAAATTTAATAACAAAAATACAATTAATAATTTTTAGTTTCATTAATATATATTTCTAAAAGAGACAAAAACTTACACTTTTAAAAGGGACAAAAACTTATACATGTTATCTTATTAATAAGTTAAAAATAGCATAGTTTTGTTAGAGTAGGCAGTTGGCTGGGTTTTAACAGGATACCTGGAGGCTACCAAGGAGAGGGAGTCATGGCTACCTATCAAGAAAGTTAGAGACCTGTCTTGGTAGCACTCCAAAACAAAGCCAAAAGAAGCCAGATCAAACCAGATAGGTCGAAGAGAAAGAAGGTCAAATATCCTGACCAAGTAAGAGAGAAAAGGCATGAAATCCTGCTCCCAAGAAATCCTCTCCCCAAATAATAGATATTCTTCCCTCAGTTAACAACTGCTATAATAGATAAAGAGCCAAACTGCAGGTGCAGCTCTCCCTTGATCTTGCCCATTCTCACATCTCAAGAATGTACTCTCACTTTAATAAAGTTTCCACAGCTTGATCACTGTGTCTGTTCTGAAGCCCTTGAATTCTTTTTTTAAATTTAAATTCAATTAACTAACATATAATACATTATTAGTTTCAGAAGTAGAGGTCAGTGATTCATCAGTTTTATATAATACCCAGTGCTCATTATATCACATGTTTTCCTTATCCCACCTCCCTCCCCATCCAGCAACCCTCAGTTTGTTTCCTATACTTAAGAGTCTCTTTTTTGTTTGTTTCTCTCTCTGATTTCATCTTGTTTGATTTTTTCCCTCTCTTCCCCTATGATCCTCTGTTTTGTTTCTTAAATTCCACGTGTCAGAGAGATCATATAATTGTCTTTCTCTGATTGAGTTATTTCATTTAGCATAATACCCTCTAGTTTCATCCACATCATTGCAAATGGCAAGATTTCATTTTCTTGGATGACTGAATAGTATTCCTAGAGAGATATATATACATATACATGTATATATATATCCCACATCTTTATCCATTCATCTCTCAAGAAACATCTAGGCTCTTTCCATAGTTTGGCTATTGTAGACATTATTGCCATAAACATTGGGGTGCAGGTGCCCCTTCAGATCACTACATTTGTATCTTTGGGGTACATCCCTAGTAGTGCAATTGCTGGGCCATAGTGTAGCTCTACTTTCAACTTTTTGAAACCTCCATACTGTTTTCCAGAGTGGCTGCGCCAGCTTGCATTCCTACCAACAGTGTAGGAGAGTTTCCCTTTCTCCACATCCTCTCCAACATCTGTTGTTTCCTGATTTGTTAATTTTAGCTATTCTGACTCGTGTGAAGTGGTATCTCACTGTGGTTTTCATTTGTGTTTCCCTGATACCAAGTGATATTTAGCATCCTTTCATGTATCTATTGGCCATCTGTACGTCTTCTTTGGACATTCTTTCTTGAGATAACACCAAAAGCCTCTGGCAATAGGCTGAGCAAAGTCCTCAGGATTCAGAGATCTCCCTAGCTACCCAGCAACAATTTCTCTTTTGTAGACTAATTCCTACAAATTTGCCATGGATTTTACCAAAATGTATCTTCTTATTTAAGGGCAGGATGAACTAGGTAGACTTCACCTGTATCTCCTAGTAAGGGCAACAATAAAACCTAGACCAAATACATGAAGCAACTCTTTGAAGACTGAAAAGTAAACAGTGGTGAGGAATTGAAGAAGATGAGGAATATTTGAAGTACTGCCAAACTAGCCATGAGTTTGTAGTTTTTCCTCCATTCTTCCTTGGACTGAAAGTAAGGTAGCCTGAAAGCAAGAAATAGGCCCCAGGGTGGCAAAGAGAGCTCCAAAGAAGCCAAAGAAACTCTCTATTTCTGGTTCAAGGAAAGGAAAATAATAATGCCCACAGAAATCCAGGGAATTCTCTTTATCTTTTCTATTTTTTTTATGTCCCAGACCATAGGTCATACCATCACTAGAGCAGCACTGACATTAACTATAGCAGCACTGGTGAACCATGGGAGCCTAAAACCTTGAAGCAGGCAATTTTCTTCTTTTATTGGATGACCTATGGGCCCCAGTGGCAGAGCAATTCCCATTGCTTTTGTTTTGCTCTCTGTCTTCCTGCCATGTGGCCACTGCCAAAACCTATGTAAAAGATATAATCAAAAACATAATAGATAAATTAAAATGGAATACTGAAATATTTTCATTATTCATAGATAAATTAAAATGGAATACTGAAATATTAAAAGCAGAAGGAACAAATGGAAAACAAATAATAAATCTAAATAAACCAAAATCAAAGTATATTGATAGCTGCACCAAATATAAACAATCTAAACATACAATTAAATAATAAACATTGCCAGAATGAAAAAACAAAACAAAACAATGGTTCAACTATATTTTGTCAGTAGGTAACTCACTTCACTCATGTGATATAGGTAGTTTAAAGGTAGGAAAATGGAAAAAAAATAGCCATCAAAAGAAAGCAATACAGGCTCGATTTTTTAAATTTTTTAAAAAATATTTTATTTATTTATTTGACAGAAAAGGATCACAAGTAGTCAGAGAGGCAGGCAGAGATACAGAGGAAGAAGCAGGCTCCCAGCTGAACAGAGAGCCTGATGCAGGGCTCAATCCCAGGACCCTGAGATCATGACCTGAGCTGAAGGCAGAGACTTAAACCACTGAGCCACCCAGGCATACCCTACAGGCTCAAATATTATCAAAGTAGTCTTCAAAGAAAAAATTACAAGGAATGAAGAGGAATTTTCCTAATGATTAAAAGGCCAATTTATCACAAAGATGCAATTATCATACATCAATATACAGTCATGGTGAGCAGAATGTTCCTCACCCCAAAGGTGTCACACCCAAATTCCTCAATTCTGCAAATATATTACATTACATGGTGTAAAGTATTTTGCAGATAAAAATAAGCTTATGGACCTTTAAATAGAGAAATTATCCAGGTTGATTTAATCATATGAACCCATAAAAGAAAACTTTTGGGGTGCCCGGGTGGCTCAGTGGGTTAAGGCCACTGCCTTCCAATCGGGTCATGATCCCAGGGTTGTGGAATCCAGCCCCGCATCGGGCTCTCTGCTCTGCGGACAGCCTGCTTCCTCCTCTCTTTCTTTTTTTTATTTTTTTTTTTTTTAAGATTTTTTTTTTTTTTTTGACAGACAGAGATCACAAGCAGGCAGAGACACAGGAGGAAGCAGGCTTCTGGCTGAGCAGAGAGCCCGATGCGGGGCTCGATCCCAGGACCTGGGATCATGACCTGAGCCGAAGGTAGAGGCTTTAACCCACTCAGCCACCCAGGCGCCCCTCCTCTCTTTCTGCCTGCCTCTCTGCCTACTTGTGATCTCTGTCTGTCAATTAAAAAAAAAAAAAAGAAAAAAAAAAAAAGAAAACTTTCTCTGACTGGAGTCAAGACATATGACAGAAGACACAATCATAGATAGTCCAATCACAAGAAGAATTTTAGCTGATATTGCAGGCCCTGAGATGTAGGGGATCATGTGCAGAAACTGGAAGGGGGCCTCTCAGACCTGAGGAGATTCCCAAGATGAAAGCCAATGAGGAAATGGGGACCACCATCTACAGCTAGGTAGACTGAATTCTGCCAACATTATAATTGAATGTGGAAGTAGATTCTTTCCAGAGGAATTTTGGGGTCCAATGAGACCCCAGCTGGCTGACACCTTGATTTGGCTCTGTAAAACCTGGATCACAGAAGCCAGCCAAGCCAGCCTAATCTACATAATTGTGGGAATCATTCTGTTGCTTTAATTCACTAAGTTCTTGGTAGACCCTTATGGCAGCAATGAAAACTAGCACAACTCCTAAAAATAGAGCTTCAAAATAACTGAAGCAAAGAACTGACAAACTGAAAGGAGGAATAGAGAAATCCAGACTTCTATTTTGAGATGTCAAGAATTTCTCTCGGTAATAAATAGAAAACCAGCAAAGTTGTAGAAGACCTGAATAATACAATCAACCAAGAGCATATAGCTGACATTTACAGAGTACTCCTATTTATTAGCAATATAGCATCCATTCTTTCAAGTGCATATGGCACATTCTCAAAGACAGGCAATATCCTGGGTAATAACACACACCTTAACAAATTCAAAAGAATTGTAATCATACAAAATATATTTTATGATATAATGGAGTTAAACTAGAAATCAATGAGTCATAATAGGAAAATCAAACACTTGGAAATAACATATAGGTCAATGAGGGATTTCCAAGGGAAATTAAAATATTTTTAAAATTGATACAACATGAAAATATGACATATCAAAAGTTGTAAGATACTGTTAAATCAGAGCAAAAGGGAAAATTTACTGTATTAAAATGCGTTTATAGCAGAAGCTCTCCAAACAATAATCTAAGATTCTACCTTAATAAAGTAGAAAAAAAAGGACAAAACTCAAGAGATTGAATGAAATAATAAAAAAGTAATATATGAGGTTAAAAATATAAATCAATAGAGAAAAACATTGAAATGAAAATCTCTTTCTTTGAAGAATTCAGTAAAATTTATAAACTTCTATCTAAATTGATATTAAAAGAATGGGAAAATATATAAATTACCAGTATCAGGAACAAAATAGGTAATATTACTACTGACCTTTGTTTCCCCAGACATCAAAGATAGAATGAGGGAATTTTGCAAACTCCATGCACATAAATTCTGAAAGATATTGAAATTGCCCAATTAGAAACTACAAACTTCAAAATCATCCTAGATGAAATACTTATAAGAAGAGTGTAACTACGAATGGAATTAAATTTGTACTAAAAAACCTTTTAACCAAGAAATTTTCCAACTCAAATCTTTTTATTAGCAAATTTCGCAAAGGGTTCATTTCCAAAGAAGACATACAGATGGCCAACAGACACATGAAAAAATGCTGAATATCACTAATCAATAAGGAAATGAAAATCAAAACCACAATGAGATATCTCCTCACCTGTCAGAATGGCTAGTATCAAAGGCAAGATATAACAAGTGTTGATGAAGATGTGGAGCAAAAGGAACACTTGTGCACTTCTTTCGGGAATGTAATTTAGTGCAACTACTGTGGAAAACAGAATAGAGGTTCTTCAAAAAATTAATAATGGGAATACCAGATGATCCAGTAATTCCACTACTGGACATTTATCCAAGGAAAATGAAAACACTAATTCAAAAAGATATATGCACCTCTAGGTTTATTCCAGTATTGTTCACAATAGCCAAGGTATGGAAGCAACTCATGTGTTTATTGATAGGTGAATGGGTAAAGAGGATGGGTGTGTCTATGGTGTGTGTGTATGAGAGAGAGAGAGAGAGAGAGAGAGAGAGAATAGAACATTAATTGGCCATGAAGAAGAATGAGATCTCATTTGTGACAACATGAATGGACCTAGAGTGTATTATGCTAAGTGAAATAAGTCAGACAGAGAAAGCATATACCATATGATTTCACGTATATGTGGAATCTAAAAACCAAAACAAGTGAACAACCAACAAATAAAGAAACAAAAATAGACTCTTAAATACAAAAAACAAAGTGGTGGAAAATTTTAAAATCTTCAAATATCTATTCAGTCAAAATATTTTCACTAATTTTCTTTCTCAGAAAAATTACCCAAAACTTCTAATGTATTTGTTAAAAACTTCCAAAGATTTTCTTTTTTTGCTACTCTCACCACATTTAAAAAAAACCCAAGGGACGCCTGGGTGGCTCAGTTGGTTAAGCAGCTGCCTTCAGCTCAGGTCATGATCCCAGCGTCCTGGGATCATCCCGCATCGGGCTCCTTGCTCGGCGGGGAGCCTGCTTCTCCCTCTGCCTCTGCCTGCCTCTCTGTCTGCCTGTGCTCGCTCTCTCTCTAACTAATAAATAAATTAAAATCTTTAAAAAAAAAAACCCAAAAGGCTGAAAACAAACATTGCAAATATTATTTGTTGTGATGTCCAATTTATGATATAAAGAAGTTATTCAAACTCTAGCCATTTGTGTTTGCTGATAATATAAGAATAGGGTCTTTCTGGGGCGCCTGGGTGGCTCAGTTGGTTATGTGACTGCCTTCGGCTCAGGTCATGATCCCGGAGTCCCAGGATCGAGTCCTGCATTGGGCTCCTAGCTCCATGGGGAGTCTGCTTCTCCCTCTGATCTTCTCCCCTCTCATGCTCTCTCTCTCAAATTAAAAAAAAAAAAAAAAAGAATAGAGTCTTTCTGTCATTTCTTCTAGTATTCACAAATAACCAAATTGAAATAACTCAGTTTCTTCAAATTTTCATGATAAAATCTCTGGGCTACCATTTCTTATTTCAAAACTGTTTAAATGCAGGAATATATGGTGTTATCTGGGTTGAAAACATAAAAGAGCAGACGAATCTGCCCTATTACAAACTCTTTTTTTAAAACATTGTATTTATTTACTTGAGACAGAGAAGGAGAGAGAAAGCATGAGTGGAGGAGAACAGCAGAAGGAGAGGGAAAAGCAGACTCCATGCTGAGCAGGGAGCCTGATGGAGGACTTGATCCCAGAACCTTAAGATTATGACCTGAGCCAAAGGTAGATGCTTAACCAACTGAGCAGCCCAGGTGCCCATATTATGAACTTTTCTTTTTTTTATTTAAGCTTTTTTATTTAAACATATAATGTAACCCCACCACCCTCTCCCAACCCCTCTCCACCCCCAACCACCCTCAGTTTGTTTTATGACATTAAGAGTCTCTTTTGGTTTGTCTCCCTCCCGATCCCATCTTGTTTCATTTTTTCTTTTCCTACCATCTTAACCCCCACCCCCGTTGCATCTCCACTTCCTCATATCAGGGAGATCATGTGATAGTTGTCTTTCTCCAGTTGACTTATTTCGCTAAGCATAATACCCTGTAGTTCCATCCACATTGTCGCAAATGGCAAGATTTCATTTCTTTTGATGGCTGCATAGTATTCCATTGTGTATATATACCATTTCTTCTTTATCCATTCATCTGTTGATGGACATCTAGGTTCTTTCCATAACTTGGCTATTGTGGACATTGCTGCTATAAACATTCGGGAACATGTGCCACTTTGGATCACTACGTTTGTATCTTTAGGATAAATACCCAGTAGTGCAATTGCTGGGTCATAAAGTAGCTCTATTTTCAATTTTTTGAGGAACCTCCATGCTGTTTTCCAGAGTGGTTGCACCAGCTTGTATTCCCACCAACAGTGTAGGAGGGTTCCCCTGTCTCCACATCCTCGCCAGCACCTGTCATTTCCTGACTTGTTCATTTTAGCCATTCTGACTGGTGTGAGGTGGTATCTCATTGTGGTTTTGATTTGTATTTCCCTGATGCCCAGTGATGTGGAGCACTTTTTCATGTGTCTGTTGGCCATCTGGATGTCTTCTTTGCAGAAATGTCTGTTCATGTCCTCCGCCCATTTCTTGATTGGATTATTTGCTCTTTGGGTGTTGAGTTTGCTAAGCTCTTTATAGATTTTGGATATTAGCCCTTTATCTGATATGTCGTTTGCAAATATCTTCTCCCACTCTGTCAGCTGTCTTTTCTGGTTCCATATAAATTTTAGGATTATTTGTTCCATTTCTTTGAAAAAATTGGATGGGATTTTGATAGGCATTGCATTAAATGTGTAGATAGCTTTAGGTAGCATAGACATTTTCACAATATTTATTCTTCCAATCCATGAGCATGGAACATTTTTCCATTTCTTTGTGTCTTCCTCAATTTCTTTCATGAGTACTTTATAGTTCTCTGAGTATAGATTCTTTGCCTCTTTCGTTAGGTTTATTCCTAGGTATCTTATGGTTTTGGGTGTAATTGTAAATGGGATTGACTCCTTAATTTCTCTTTCTTCTGTCTTGTTGTTGGTGTAAAGAAATGCAACTGATTTCTGTGCATTGATTTTATATCCTGACACTTTACTGAATTCCTGTACAAGCTCTAGCAGTTTTGGAGTGGAGCCTTTTGGGTTTTCCACATATAGTATCATATCATCTGCAAAGAGCGATAGTTTGACTTCTTCTTTGCCGATTTGGATGCCTTTAATTTCTTTTTGTTGTCTGATTGCTGAGGCTAGGACTTCTAGTACTATGTTGAATAGCAGTGGTGATAGCGGACATCCCTGCCGTGTTCCTGACCTTAACGGAAAAGCTCTCAGTTTTTCTCCATTGAGAATGATACTTGCCGTGGGTTTTTCATAGATGGCTTTGATAATATTGAGGTATGTGCCTTCTATCCCTACACTTTGAAGAGTTTTGATTAGGAAGGGATGTTGCACTTTGTCAAATGCTTTTTCAGCATCTATTGAGAGTATCATATGGTTCTTGTTCTTTCTTTTGTTAATGTACTGTATCACATTGATTGATTTGCGGATGTTGAACCAACCCTGCTGCCCTGGAATAAATCCCACTTGGTCGTGGTGAATAATCCTTTTAATGTACTGTTGGATCCTATTGGCTAGTATTTTGGTGAGAATTTTCGCATCTGTGTTCATCAAGGATATTGGTCTGTAATTCTCTTTTTTGATGGGATCCTTGTCTGGTTTGGGGATCAAGGTGATGCTGGCCTCATAAAATGAGTTTGGAAGTTTTCCTTCCATTTCTATTTTTTGGAACAGTTTCAGGAGAATAGGAATTAATTCTTCTTTAAATGTTTGGTAGAATTCCCCTGGGAAGCCATCTGGCCCTGGGCTTTTGTTTGTTGGGAGATTTTTGATGACTGTTTCAATCTCCTTACTGGTTATGGGCCTATTCAGGTTTTCTATTTCTTCCTGGTTCAGTTTTGGCAGTTTATATGTCTCTAGGAAAGCATCCATTTCTTCCAGATTGTCGAATTTGTTGGCATAGAGTTGTTCATAATATGTTCTTATGATTGTTTGTATTTCTTTGGTGTTGGTTGTGATCTCTCCTCTTTCATTCATGATTTTATTTATTTGGGTCCTTTCTCTTTTCTTTTGGATAAGTCTGGCCAGGGGTTTATCAATCTTATTAATTCTTTCAAAGAACCAGCTCCTAGTTTCATTGATTTGTTCTATTGTTTTTTTGGTTTCTATTTCACTGATTTCTGCTTTGATCTTTATTATTTCTCTTCTCCTGCCGGGTTTAGGCTTTCTTTGTTGTTCTTTCTCGAGCTCCTTTAGGTGTAGGGTTAGGTTGTGTATTTGAGACCTTTCCTGTTTCTTGAGATAGGCTTGTATCAGTATATATTTTCCTCTCGGAACTGCCTTTGCTGTGTCCCACGGATTTTGGACCATTGTGTTTTCATTATCATTTGTTTCCATGTTTTTTTTTTTTTTCAATTATTTAATTTCCTGGTTGACCCATTCATTCTTTAGAAGGCTGCTGTTGAGTCTCCATGTATTTGTGCTCTTTCCAAATTTCCTCTTGTGATTGAGTTCTAGCTTCAGAGCATTGTGGTCTGAAAATATGCAGGGAATGATCCCAATCTTTTGATACCGGTTGAGACCTGATTTATGACCCAGGGTGTGATCTATTCTGGAGAATGTTCCATGGGCACTAGAGAAGAATGTGTATTCTGTTGCTTTGGGATGGAATGTTCTGAATATATCTGTGATGTCCATCTGGTCCAGTGTGTCATTTAAGACATTTATTTCCTTGTTGATCTTTTGCTTGGATGATCTGTCCATTTCAGGTAGGGGTGTGTTAAAGTCTCCTACTATTATTGTATTCTTGTCAATGTGTTTCTTTGATTTTGTTATTAATTGTTTTATATAGTTGGCTGCTCCCATGTTAGGGGCATAGATATTTAAAATTGTTAGATCTTCTTGTTGGACAGACCCTTTGAGTATGATATAATGTCCTTCCTCATCTCTTATTATAGTCTTTGGCTTAAAATCTAATTGATCTGATATAAGGATTGCCACCCCAGCTTTCTTCTGATATCCATTAGCATGGTAAATTGTTTTCCACCCCCTCACTTTCAATCTGGAGTTGTCTTCAGGTCTAAAATGAGTTTCTTGTAGGCAGCATATGGATGGGTTTTGTTTTTTTATCCATTCTGAAACTCTGTGTCTTTTGATCGGGGCCTTTAGCCCATTTACATTCAGGGTAACTATTGCGAGATATGAATTTAGTGCCATTGTATTGCCTGTAAGGTGATTGTTACTGTATATTGTCTCTGTTCCTTTCTGATAATACTTTTAGGGTCTCTCTTTGCTTAGAGGACCCCTTTCAATATTTCCTGTAGAGCTGACTTGGTGTTTACAAATTCTTCCAGTTTTTGTTTGTCCTGGAAGCTTTTTATCTCTCCTTCTATTTTCAATGATAACCTAGCTGGATAAAGTATTCTTGGCTGCATGTTTTTCTCATTTAGTGCTCTGAATATATCATGCCAGTTCTTTCTGGCCTGCCAGGTCTCTGTGGATAAGTCTGCTGCCAATCTAATATTTTTATCATTGTATGTTACAGACTTCTTGTCCTGTGCTGCTTTCAGGATTTTCTCTTTGTCGCTAAGACTTGTAAATTTTACTATTAGATGGCGGGTGTGGACCTATTCCTATTGATTTGGAGGGGTGTTCTCTGCACCTCCTGGATTTTGATGCTTGTTCCCCTTGCTATATTAGGGAAATTCTCTACAATAATCCTCTCCAGTATACCTTCTGCTCCTCTTTCTCTTTCTTCTTCTTCTGGAATCCCAATTAGTCTAATGTTGTTTCATCTTATGGTATCACTTATCTCTCGAATTCTCCCCTCGTGGTCCAGTAGTTGTTTGTCTCTCTTTTGCTCAGCTTCTTTATTCTCTGTCATTTGGTCTTCTATATAACTAATTCTTTCTTCTGCCTCATTTATCCTAGCAGTAAGAGCCTCCATTTTTGATTGCACCTCATTAATAGCTTTTTTTATTTCAACTTGATTAGACTTTAGTTCTTTTATTTCTCCAGAAAGGGCTTTTATTTCTCCTGACAGGGTTTCTCTAATATCTTCCATGCCTTTTTCGAGCCCGGCTAGCTCCTTGAGAATCATTTTCCTGAATTTCAGATCTGACATATTACCAATGTCTGTATTGATTAGGTCCCTAGCCTTCAGACTGCCTCTTGTTCTTTTTTTTGTGGTGAGTTTTTCTGCCCTGTCATTTTGTCCAGATAAGAATCCGCTGTTCTCCTTGTTAAGTGAACTTGGTCTTGGCTGGATTTCTTGTTGATCTTCTGGGGGAGGGGCCTGTTGTAGTGATTCTCAAGTGTCTCTGCCCCAGGCAGAATTGCACCACCCTTACCAGGCACTGGGCTAAGTAATCCTCTCAGGTTCGCTTTCGGGAGCTTTGTTCCCTGAATGCTTTCTGTAGAATTCCGGAGGACAGGAATGAAAATGGCAGCCTCCCAATCTCTGGCTTGGAGGAGCCGAGAGCTAGGGGCCCCTGTCTTCAGTGCGCCTTCAGAGAAAAGCATTTTTTGTTTTTGTTTTTTTTTTTTAAGATTTTATTTATTTATTTGTTAGAGAGAGTGAGCACAGGTAGACAGAGAGGCAGGCAGAGGCAGAGGGAGAAGCAGGCTCCCTGCCGAGCAAGGAGCCCGATGTGGGACTCGATCCCAGGACGCTGGGATCATGACCTGAGCCGAAGGCAGCCACTTAACCAACTGAGCCACCCAGGCGTCCCCAGAGAATAGCGTTTAATCATTCTCGTCTCCCCAGCCTCCGGCCGCACTTGGAGAAAATCGTGCATAATCAGTCCCGTCTTACTGGCTTCTGGCTGCACTCCGAACTCACCCAGCCTATGACCAAGCATCTCTGTCTCTGGCAGAATCCCACCTAAAGTCTCCAAACCTTAGAACCCTGACCTCTCCCAGGTCGGAGTCTCCCGGGATCTTGAGGGGACCCCTCACACAGAGCACCAGCCTGTGTCACAGACCACGGCTCTAGGAAACCCCGAGTTGAGAGCTCACTCTACGGCTCTGTCTCTGCAGCTGGCTTCCCTGCTCTAATACCTGTGAGCTCTGTGACACTCAGACACCCCCGATCCTTCTGTGACCCTGTGGGACCTGAGTCCATGCTGTCCCCGTGAGGTCTGCACCTCAGTTTAGCCTCTGGACCGATGTCCCTCCATGGAGCAGACTTTTAAAAGTCCTGATTTTGTGCTCCATTGTTCCGCTGCTTGCCGGGAGCCGGCCCCTCCCCCCCGGGGTCTATCTTCCCGTCATGTTGGATTCACTTCTCCGCTAGTCCTACCTTTTAGAAAGTGGTCGATTTTCTGTTTCTATAATTGTTGTTTTTCTTCTCTTTGATCTCCTGTTGGATTAGTAGGTGTTCGGTATGGTTTGATAGGCTATCTAGCTGATCTCCTGCTGCCTGATGTTGTCTCAGCCTGCTACTTCTCTGCCATCTTGACCTATCCCACATTATGAACTTTTTAAATAAACATATGCACCTAAGAGTTAGATAACTTTGGGTTCTTCAAACTGCATTTGAAGTATGTTTAGTAATAAATATATTTAAAATGTGCATATATATAGCATACATATGTATTATATAAATGCAGACATAGTTAATAACATAGGTAAAATATATTATCACTGATATTTTTAAGAATTGAGAATGCAGGGATGCCTGGGTGGCTCAGTTGGTTGGGCGGCTGCCTTCGGCTCGGGTCATGATCCCAGCGTCCTGGGATCGAGTCCCACGTCAGGTTCCTTGCTCGGTGGGGAGCCTGCTCCTCCCTCTGCCTCTGCCTGCCTCTCTGTCTGCCTGTCCTCGCTCTCTCTCTCTCTCTCTGACTAATAAATAAATTAAATCTTAAAAAAAAAAAGAATTGAGAATGCATATGATAATAAAAATTAGATGAATTTCTAACTGGCATTATTATCATTTTAAATCTGTACAAGCAAATGCACAACTTTGTTGCCCGCATTCTTCAAGACAACTCCCATGGCCTTGCCCTCAGTGCTGTCTGACTTCTTGAGGAAATTTTCTTGGTACCTGCCACTTTCTTTCTGACTTCACTTACCTAATTTCTACTGGTTCTAAAAATTTTATCTCAATTTTTATCTTCTTTAAGAGATACTTCCTGATTCTTACCCTCCTTAGCTTTCCCTGCAAAGCATGTTGTTTTTACCTTTATTTTAGTGTTGGTCAGGTTATGGCCACTTATCTGTTTTCACAAGAAAGCATGGTTACTTGGAATGAGATTCTCCAAGAGCAAGTCTTAAAATAGAAACAATTCTAGAGCAATAATTTGTTAGAAATTATCCTAGGAAACATTGGAGAAGGGTGCAAACACTGTCCTCAAACAGTGTCCTCAAACCATTTCACTTCAACCTGCTTATTATCCTCCCTTAAAATCAGTATCTGCATCTCCATGAGAATGGGCTTTCCCCAATGTGTAGACCACTGCCTGTTCATTTGGCAGAGTAGAAGTACCAGGGAACTAAATAAATCCCAGAACCCTCATCAATAATTTATGGGAGTTGGTATGTGATTCCACATCTCCCTTCCTGTGGTAGGCACAACTGTGAAGCATGCACTCCCCGCCCCCACCCACTCTCCCCAAATTAACCCTAGCTTTGTAATGGACATTGAATGGATTGGTTCTTTCCTTGTGTCACTTCATTCCTCCACCAACATTTCTTGTGCCTCCCAAATAAAGGACTTGTCTTTGACTTTTGTATCAGCTGCTTCTTCTGAAGGATCCTAAACTAAGACAGGAAGAGACAAAACAAAGGGAAAACTGCCAATGAAATGGCTGTTTTAAAGCAAATTAAAACTAGAAGCCACAGGATCTTTTTCCTACTGAGGAGTTATGGGAGAAAATGAACCTGAATCACAGAATTATCCCACCCAAAAGAAAAGGGAGCCAGAATATCAATATGCTAATTCCTACCAGTCATTAATTGAGTGCTGCTTCTAGAAACCATCTCTGCCATTTCTAGCTCACTTTGGGCAAGGTAGAGAGTGATCTTGCTATAATAGAAAGCACTCAGGAAAATAAATACAGGGGCTGAGTGCTATAAACCAGGTCTGTGCACTACGGAATGGGAATGACAGCTGAGTTTTAGAAGGAATAACTCTTATACCTTCCATGTTGGGATAGCCTCGAGAAAGTTACCATGTTTTTTACTTGTCTTTCTTCTAAGGGGCTTATCACAATGCCTGACACATTGACAACATTAAGTTTTCCCAAATAAAATAATTGAGGATCAAACAACTGCAAGGCTGAGAACTCATATTGATCTTCAATACAAGTCCTAAAAATGGTGGTATAGAATGAGGATTATGAGGAAATCTGAGCTGGGTGTTGAGCTTCTGAGTAGTGCATTTCCTGGAGCTTTAATATCAAATGGAATTTAAAAAAAAGATAAGCCAGTGAGAAAGTAGTTTACAGCTCTAGTAATCAATCTTTCCCTTAGTTGAAGAAGATCAAAGAGGTAAATGCAAAAAACACACACTGTAACTAGAGGAAATCTCATTTTTTGAACATTATACAAGATATAAGGACTATTTTAAGAGAATCAGATGGAAAATGAAAGGCATTTTGTGGAAAAAAAGAAAATGAGTTTCCAAAACACACAGTGGAATGCAGAATACAAACAGATCAGAAAATCATAGTTAGTTTTATTTCTAGGGGAATAATTGTTTGTAATGATAAATAGCACTCAATATCTTTTAGAAGAATATCCTGAAAAATAACTGGTGGATATTTCACCCATTTAGATTGGTGCAAGAAAGCTGCCACATTTGTCTATTTTGATGAGAAACTCTGGCCACTTCACTAATTAAACTTTCTTTAAGAAGTGAAAAATCTCTCCACCTTCTTGGTCAGTAACTATTTTAGTCTAAGAATGAAAAAAGAGATAAAAAGCAAATCAACTTTTATGTAAAGAGAAACCTGCTGTGTTGGAAAGGGAAAAATACAGGTGATAGAATCAGTGTCAAGCTTCCCATAGGTGCTAATGATAATGTGAGAAGTTCCCGATATGAACATGTTAAATTTCCAATATGCCATGGAGTGTGCTAGATGTAACCTATAAATTATTTTGCCAACTTTATCTTCTTTAGAGTTCTTTGACACCAAAACTCAATGACAAAGTACATCTCACTGTGAACCAGTCTGAAATGATTTTGTTTACCCCTTGATTTTTTTTTATTCTTCATCTTAGTGTTGTCAGGCTAGTTTCTGCCATCTGTCTGTTATTTGGAAGACACTGGCTGCTGTAAGGTCATCATCTTCTCACAAATACGCCTGGACTGACATGTACTGTTCATGAGCTGAAGCATTGTCTTCTTCTGGGATCCAGGGGGAGGATCAGATTTATTACCTGTTCCCTGGAGGAGTATGCTTCAAAATGGAAACGAACTTGGGAGCTCAAGATGTCCAGCATACCAACAATACTTGCCTTGTACTTGCAACAGCAATAAAGCAGTTTCTTCTTTAAACAAAACATCAGGGGAATGTAACATTTGCATTAGAATAATGTGTTCCTTGGAATATCACTAAATCAGACAGACTTGTTTTCTCTCTCATTTGTCCATCTATGTAATTGCTGTGTCTGAATTTTTTTTAAATTCTATTAACTTAGCAGATACATTAAATGAAAAAGGAGTTAAGTTGACATTTACTCCCACAGTACTTTTTCAGAGACTAATGACTAACAGCATGGAAGGAATAGGTACTTTGCCATGAATATTTCAAGGATAAATTCCAGTATAACTTTTCATTAGTTTTAGTAGCACAATTATTATGATTACAGTTATAGCTCTGATCAAGGGTTGCTTCTGGCGCTGTTCCTTCTGACAGGATTTTCCTAAAGTGCACTCCAGAGGTTTCTGTGTTTGTAGAAGAGGATGAAGCATGAATGGTGACCTTTTTACTCTGTCAGGTAGTCTCCCCATTCTCACCAAGTTTTCATGTTTCTTAGCTTTGAGTTTCCAAACCAAAATATCACCGAGATTTTTTTTTCCCCACAAAAATCCACTAACCTTCAGAAGTACAAATATTGTGAAAGAAAAGAAAATCGGTGTCTTGCCTCATTTTTCTGCTTTATTGAACCAGCAAAATGAAGCATTTTTATTTCCCTGGGAATTTTCTGTCTTCCCTTCTGAATGCAAATAAAGTAACTCACAATCTCCACAGATTTAGATACAACAAAATGATTGGCTATAATGTGTTTGTGTGTGTGTGTGTGTGTGTGCATGTAAAAATGCACACGCTTTTATTCAAAAGTGACAGATACAGGAAAACCTACTAGCAAAGAAAGTAAATAGCCATTACCTTAAAGTTAAAAAGTCCACTGGCCTTCCCAATGGACCATGTAAGTGAAATGAATGTGTAAGTCTCAACTGGTTCCTGAAGTTCAGCAGCACCTGAAACAAGTACCATCCCTGATTTGCCAAATATGGACTCTTCTAACTCAGGAATTTTTTTAACACACTATCTAGGCATCTCCTTATTAATACTTCTAAATTATGAGGAAAACTTCTTGCCAAGAGTGACTAAAAAAGAACACCAGCAACAATGGAGATTATCTTGTGTTGTTTAAGACACCATTTCTTGGGGTGCCTGGATGGCTCAGTCAGTTGAGTGTCTGACTCTTGATTTCAACTCAGGTTGTGAGATCAAGGCCCATTTTTAGCTCCTTGTTCAGTGGGGTGTCTGCTTAAGTATTCTCTCTCTCTCTCTCCTTCTGCTCCTCCCTCCCATACTCTCTCTCTCACACATTCTCTCTTTCTTTCTAAAATAAATAAATAAATCTTAAAAAAATTAAAAACACCATTTCCTAAGATTTCCCTGAAACCAGTTCAAGATAAAACAAAAAAAAACAAAAACCTTCACTAGAAAACTCATTTACAAAAGAAGATAACTTTCAAACGGTTACCCAATTGTCCTTGATTGCTTTGATTACAACTGCTAAACCTTGACTGACTAAAGGCAGTTCCAAATGTAAATTTTTAATGTCCTTTGATTTAGATAATATAACAATAGAGAAAACTTTCTAATGCTTGGAGAAAATGGCACAACTAGATCCCATATACTTAAAATACCTAAAATTTATAAGTGATCACCTAGTGAGATTTTGACTTGTGTTTAACCAACAACTATCAAAATATATTGCCCTGATTCTAGCTTATTAGTTTCCCAGGGCTTAGAACAGCATGAACTTAGATTCTCATGGTTCTGGAGGCTAGAAGTTTGAAATCAAGGCATCAGCAGGAGTGCACCCTCTCTGTATGTTCTAGGGGAATATCTTCATTGCTTCCTACTACTGGGTAATTGCCTGCAATCTTTGGCCTTTCTTGGTTTGTAGATCCAATGTAATCTCTAACTCGTCTTTGCATGGCATTCTCTTTTATGCTTTCATAATAGGGAAGTTCCCTCTGTTTATGTCTCTGTGTTCAAATTTGTCCTTTCTAAACCAGTCTTGGATTAGGGTTTACCCCAATCAAGTAGCACCTCAGCTTACCTATATTATATTTGCAAAGACCCTGTTTCTGAATAAGGTCACATTCCAAGGTTCAGGGTAGAAATGAGTTTTGGGAAGACATTCTTCAACCCAGTGTAGGGGCTACATTGGAGGAAACAATAAAGCCACTGGGACCTTATTCTGATTCAATCGACTCATTGGGAATTTTGGCTTCTTAAAAGAACCACAGGTAAAAGATGGTAATAATGAGGCAATAATAAGATGTGGATGGGTTTTATGTTCTACTATAAATTATTTGATTTTCTTGGAGGTAATGCAAAGCCATCAAATGGTTTCTAATTGGTGGAAGAATGGCTGATGGTTGTTTTAGTAAATTTATTCTCCTCTAGAACTAAGTAGAAAGTAAGAAAGCATGGAGGCAGCAATTTTAGAAACTTTGTTGGAGGTCTTGATGGTGAAGGAAAAGAAAGAGAACAGTACTTCAATGAAAACAGAGGCTCAAGGTCAGATATTTTTAGTAAGCAAGAGAATTTGAACAGTTTATACTCTATAGTATAGAATCTACTAAAAAGGGAAATGTTTAAAATACTTGAGGGCGAGTGAAGACTAGTGTCCAGTCTGAAACATATCGGAAAAAAAAAATGCATATGGTGACTTAGACTGCAAAACAAACAGGACAATGTTTTTTGAGAATGAAGAAAATGAGAAAGGGTTACTGGAGGTGTAAATTTTTATAGGTAAAACCTTCAGAAATTGAGAGAATTACGTCTCTATGAAGTAGGAAGCAAGGTTGAGTGCTTAACATGTACCAAGTTTGATGTGGCCTGAGGCAGACAAGAATGAATAAAATGGGCATTCCTTTTGCTATGTAAGAGGTTACAACCTAGTGGGAGACCTAATGATAATAAAGATGATAAAGGACAATGGGGTGTGCTGCAGAAATACAAAGAAAGAAGATCAGGTGCAGTTTAAGTCAATGAAGTGATTTAAACTGAGACCTACAGAATGAATAGGAGTAATTGTCAAAGCAGGATATAGAGGGAAGAGTATTCTAAACATAGGAAACAACATGCCCAAACCCAGAAGAAAAATAGCAGTTTCAAGGGATTGGAAGAATCTCAGTGTAGTTGAATTGCTAACTATATGAGGTATGTTGAGAAATGAGTTACGCTAAAATGAAAAACAGAAAACAAAAAATACCCAGTAACCAGATGATCTTAGCAGCTATTTTATGTTCAGACTCTATTTTAAGGAGAGATGGTGAACAACTGAAATGTTGTAAGTAGGAGAATAACAGTAACTGGGTGTGGTGCATAAACAATGAATCTTGGAACACTGAAAAAATTAAATTACATTAAAAAAATATTAAGTGATGGCCCTTGTTGCTTCTAGAAAAGAATTAAAGCGAGTCAGATGAGGACAGAGGAAAGCAGTTCAGAGCTCAGGGTAATAATCCATGTGAAAATAGTGGTAGATATAACTAGAATTGTACAAGTGAAGATAAGAATTGATAAATCCCAGGTACATTTAGAAAAACTATTTATAGGCTGTGTGCTAGTTGAGATGAGTGAGGGAAAAGAAAAGGATGAATCAAATATCACACTCAGAATCCTGACTTGCTTGGCAAATTGATGCTGGAGTCATGCACTGATACATGAAGTTGGAGAAATTATAAATTCCATGTGTGAAATGTGGCATTTGGAAAGTGAGGAATGTGGAGCTGCCCTTAACATTAGGGGAGCAGTACAGACTGACATCAGGATTTTGTCAGGCATCTCTATGAAAGTGGAAACTTGCTATGGAAGGGCGTGAGATGGGTATGTAGAGTGATCAGAAAAATGTGCTGAGGACCAAACTCTAAGAAATTTAATATTTAAAACAGAGTAGATCAGGGAGAGAAGGAAGATACATGGAGAAAGATCAGACAGTAAAGTGGGAAAATAATTTTGGAAGAATTAGTATAATCAAAATTAAGAAAATAACAGGTCTTTGGGACGCCTGGGTGGCTCAGTTGGTTAAGCGGCTGCCTTCGGCTCAGGTCATGATCCCAGCATCCTGGGATCGAGTCCCGCATGGGGCTCCTTGCTCGGCAGGGAGCCTGCTTCTCCCTCTGCCTCTGCCTGCCTCTCTGTCTGCCTGTGCTCGCGCTCTCTCTCTCTCTAACTAATAAATAAATAAAGTCTTAAAAAAAAAAATAACAGGTCTTCAAAAAAAAGGTATGGTTAGCTGAGAGATTAAGTAAAATAATTCATGAGAAAAGTGCATTTGGATTTTGAAAACAAAGAGGAGTTTGATGTCAATGAACAGTGGAGCAAACAGATCTAAATGCTGGGAAAGCTCAGGAGGCAACTGTTTCAAAAGTTGTTGGCTTTTTTCCCCTACAGATTCATATATTTATTTGTTTATGTCAGGTGTTATCTTTCCCTTCATTATGTGTATTAACTAGATGTGGCTGATGTAACTGAGTACTTTGAATTTGACATATTTGCATTGGTTTTGACTATTTTATTAAACCAATTTATCAGTTCTCATTCCTTTCACTTTTTCAGGTAGATAGCATGCCACCTGAAAATAATGATTTTATGGTCTCTTTCATTTTAATATTTGCTCTTCTTAGTTTCATTTGATAAAGTGCTGCATTGATTATGACTCCAAAAACAATATGAAATGACAGTGAGAGATGGTTTCTCCAAGATGGCTGGCTCACTGGCTGATTGATTGTCTGCTCTGTGAGGAAAGGAAATTATTGAACTTCCTGATTATAGCCATAAGTCTTACAAGCCTTTGACATAATATAGTTCTCCCCTTTCAGGGCACTGTCTGGTTAACTGTTCAGTACATTGAGAAGTCGCTGACAACCTGTTCTTTTAGAGAATTTAAACAATAATCTGGGCATACTCTTTAGATAATATTTTCTTTACTTACTGAAATATTCTTTAATTATTTTTTCTCTTATAATTCATTTTACAAATATATTTATGTTTTTTGAAAAACAATTCAATGGCACTAAAAATTAATAATAAAAGTAAGTTGTTCCCTTTGATTTGATTTTGTGCTTAGGTTCATGGTCTTAAATAATATGATTTCACTGTTATTTTTTACTTTTGAGTTTCACATTTTAAATCCCTGTTGTAAAAATTAGAACTATAAGCTTACTAAGAAATTATTACCTCAAACTACTTTTATTTTTTTTGTAATATTTTGTTTATTTATTTGAGAGAGAGAGTACAAGTGGGGTGAGGGCAGAGGAAGAAGCAGACTCCCCTCTGAGCAGGGAGCCTGATGTGGGACTCAGTCCCGGGACTGTAAGATCATGATCTGAGCTGAAGGCAGAACCTTAACCAACTGAGCCACCTAGATGCCCCTTTAAACCACTTTTTTACCTATTTGGTGGCAATATTTTATATATTTTTTTTGTTTTTCTATTGCTTATACTTATATATCAATATGCTCAATTTCCTTTTCCTTCAACTGCATAGAGCCTTCTGGCCTCTCCATGCTATGACACAAGTATGTCAATTTGTCTACCTTTCCCTAATCTCTCCTTCCCTCCTAGCAATTCTGCTGCCTATTTCTCAGAATTGTGCCTTATTTTTATATTGTCAAGTTTGTCACTTTTAATTTTCTCCCTTTCTAGCTCATTTTATATAACAATGTCTATTATTTTCTGTCTATGGGTCCATTCTAATAACTGAAAATCAATTCACATTTATGCTATTATCATTATTGTTTACTCTGGAGTCAATAACTTTTTAACAATTATATTTCCTTCTTCATAATTTCACTGTCACAATACCTATTCCACAGGAACAAAAATGCTGCAGGTTTAATGGAGTATCTTTGCTCAAGTTCCATAATTTGTTCCAAATCATGCCATTTTATTTGCTTCATATAGAGACCTCAGCAATTTTACCCTCATGCTTATAATCACCTTTCTTTGTTTTTTATGCTGATGGAAGTAAATGCCTAATTTTCTACTCTTTATTTGATTTATCTCTATTCTAATCTTTATTATATCCTCCCTCTACTAGCTGTGTGTTTAAATTGCTCTTCATAAGTTAGTCCTTTAAAATGTACAATTATTTTGTTCAAAATATTTCTTCTTTTTAAATGTAAGCATTTATGTTATAAATTTCTCTCTGAATGCTGTTTTCACTGCCACCAATTTTGGTATGCTATGTTTCATATTCATTCATCTCAAGGTCTTTAACAACGACCCATTTGTTGTTCAAAAGTGTGTTGTTTGATTTCCAGATATTTGTGATTTTTTTCCAGTTTTCTTTCTGTTAATAATACTTATGAGTTCCTTAAATTTTATGTATTAGTTGTAATTTTGTTTATAGATTATCTTCCCCCTGAAGAGCTTAGTGAGAACAGCTTTGTTATGTTCCCTACCATATCCCAATATGTAGGACAGTGTGGTCCATAGTAGAAACTGAATAATAATTGAGTAACTGGAAGAAAGAACAAATGAATGAAAATGATCTTGATTAAAAACTTCAAGTAACTTTGAGTGCTAGAGTGGTTTGGTCAGTGAATCATCAGAATCTTGATTTTGGCTTAGGTCATGATCTCAGGATCATGATCTCAGGGTTGTGGGGAAGTCCTGGGACTAACCTTGCCATGGGCTCCGTGCTGGGTATGGAGCCTGCTTAGAATTATTTCTCTCCCTCTCCCTCCCTCTTCCTCTGACCCTCACCATGCTCATGCACATTCTCTCTCTCTTAAAAAACAAAACAAAACAAAACAAAACAAAACTTCAAATGACCATATCCTTAAGATACAGATCTTAAGTCTTCTGCCACATTCTCCTTTCTCATACTGCTTTCCTTTTCCTTCCTCCACCCCTCCCCCATCCCACCCCCAAGCACACTGGACCTTTTGGTTCCTTGAATATAGCATAATCTTATCTCTCTCTGGCCCCTTTGAGGGTACTGGTCCCTCTGCCTGGAGTGTTCACCTCTTTCCCTTTCACATAGCCTATTTTTATCCATCCTTAAGCTTCAAGCATCAGATCACACTAGATTATGCTATCTATGCATGTTTCCCTGAAATTCTTCAATACAGAATTTATCTCAACGGAATTATATTTTAAAGTCTGTATTTCCAGCTTCAAAAGGCAAGGAGTATGTTTGTTAAAGTTGCTAGAATAGTAATCTTTACTAGGTTAAGGACATATCTTTCTTAAAATATATTTTTTAAATTAGAGTTATAAATGTTTCATACTTAATCATATATTTTTGTAATTATTGCCTATATTTTTACTTTGATGTGATGTATAATATTTAAAAATTGTTTTCTTTATCTTGAGCTATCCTGCTTTGGGAGTAAATTCTATTTGGATATGATGTATTATAATTTTAAGGTACTTCTTAATTCTCTCCCTGAATACTTGATTTGATTTATATTTCCTGCTGTGAATAACAGCTCTAATTATAGCCACATATACTTGTAATTCTCTTCTTGTTTTTTTGTGTAAATATATTCTTTATTCTTATATGTAGGAGATGTTTATATATATAATTATTCTTCCTTCAAATAGGTTCCAAAATAACAATTGTATCTTTTTATGAGGGTTCACTGTTTATTTAGCTTAATAGATTTCTTAATTTCCATTTTCCATTATTGATAGGGGCAGGTATTCATTGATTAAATACACAGGATGGAATTCCAGAAAACTTAGTTTAAACCTCAGCTCCAACACTAATAAGCAGTGTGACCATGAGTGATTACTAAACTGCTCTAAACCCCTGTTTCCTTATCTGTAAATAATACTTAGGTTGTTATGTTGTTTTCTGAGAATTCCTTGGAATAATACTTGTTAAGTTGCTCAGCATTCTTGGCACAGAGTGAGCAAGCATCCAATGAATGAAAGTGTTGTTATTTAATGCTGTTCCTTAATTGGCAATATGTTATTTATAAGTTTCTCTGAAACTCTTTTGAAAAGGCTCTCTCTACTTGTACTGCAAAGTCAAATGGTAGATTCACACTTTCTTATTTCAAATAGACCAGGATGAGCTATGGTTGAGTTAGGTAAATTTTGCAAGTATCCAATTACTATTTTCCTTTGTTCCTTACAAATTTAGAGCTCAAATATGAGTAAGTCTCAGCATGGTCCATGGTAGGGAAAATTTTTAAAAAGTAATAAATATATGCATTATAAAACCGTATCTACTTTTGTATTACCTAGGAGCATGGGAATGTCCTGGAGATGGAATATGGGGGATATCTGGTGATGAATCCTATCCCTCCCTCAATCTCACTCAACTCAAAAAGATAATCATTATTATTTGATTAGAAATTTTCATATTCTTACTGGGTGTGATGCATAACAATGAATCTTGGAACACTGAAAAAATAAAATAAAATTTAAATATCCAAAAAAAAAGAAGTTTTCATGTTCTGTTTTTCATTAAATGAGTTTGGAAAGTAAAATGGCATATTTGCATGTGCATCATAAAAATATAATGTGTCCAAGCTATTTAAAATAATTTTAAATACTGCTTCTTAATGCACTTAGTGTGTATTATATAGTTCAGTAATGCTGCTTTTGTTCTTACTCCACTAATTGAAGACATTTCAATGTAGCTTTATTTTTCTAAGAGTCTCCCTTCTCCACTTTACCCCCAATGTTGGAGTGTTTGTGCTTTCTCTTTTGTTTGATAGTTTTCTTCTGGAAGTTTGAGCAACCTAGAGATAGGGAGCCAAGGCACATTAAAATGATGTGACAACCACTATGAGCTATAATAGTGTACACTGGGAGTTGTAAGTTTTCTCTGAGAGAAGAACAATTTCACTTTTGGGCTAATGAAATGTATCTGATAAAATGACAATAGAAATAAGGTTTAAATACCCAGTGAATCACTCAGTGCCTGACTGCCACTGGTCTGTGCAATTGTGAATGATAATTTATTCCCTGGACAAGTATTTATTCCCTTGATAAATGAGAGCTTGACCCAACTATGTAGTAGGAAGTGCCATACCAGTGAGTAGGACCTGGAAAAAATCTGCTACTCCCTTATTGATGCTTTGGCATTCTGAAGGTTACTCCATTGTCAAAGATAAATCCACAGATACGTTGAAGTCCAAAAAAAAAAAAAAAAAAAGAAAAGAAAAAAAAAGATAAATCCACAGAAATTCTTGGTGAGCAATGTGTCTGAAAACCTACCTTAATCTCTAGTTTTGATTTCCACTTATTCTTGTGCTTTAGCCACAAGAACAATAACTCTGACTCAAGCTGTCTTAAATTGTAAAGATTTTTTTTTATCTTATACATTATCAAATCCAAAGATAAGAGTAATTTGATTTAGTGACTGAGAAATATCAACAAAGACCAAGTTCTTTTCATCTCTCCACTGTTTGTCTTCTTGATTTTATCATTGGATCTAGAACAAGATTGTAACACTTTCAGATATCACATCCAGACATGCACATATAGGAAAATATGAGACAGTATCTCTTAATGATGATATTTAAAAAGGAAAAATGTTCCTAGAGTCTACTTCAGCGCTCTTTCCCTCATGTGCCTGTCCTCTTAGTGAGAACTGGGTCATATACACATTTTAAAACCAAAAGCCCATGAGATTAGCATATTGTTTATTGGTTGTTATTCACCATGCTCCCTTGGACATGGTAAGTGGATAGCTTGTTATTTCTAATGCCAGAATTTCTATGCTAGTTAGTTTTTTTCTAAAGTTGGTAGGTGCCCTTCTCCACGCTGTGTCAGGAAAAATGTTTTAGCTCCATGCCATCAAAAAGGGCTGCAAGGGTCTTTTAATGAAAATGAAGAAGAATGAGAAGAAGGGAGCCTTATAAAGGGGAAAATATTGAAACTATAAAGTAACTTATCATTGCTTTTTCAGAGTATTATGTAAGAATTTGGGGCGATGAGGAGAATTTTGCCAGCTTTAGTTCTCATTTTGTTTGCTGCTACTTTATGGTAAGACAAGCAAAGGCGTGTCTGTCAATGGATCAAGTTCCTTATTTTAAAATACCATTGGGGTGGATTGTTATGATTTCATAAGCAGGCATTCAATTATATAGGAACTTATTAAATAAAAGGGTGACCCTATTAAAAACATTTCTTTGGGATAAATGAGAATTCTATTTAATCATATCCAGCTCATATTCAAAATATATGTTTTACATCATTGAAAAATATTACATTGATTCTAGAATAGACTAGAGGCTTTCCATTTGTTTCATCTTAAGCACAGGTAGGCTTCTTTTTTTTTAAGATTTTATTTATTTGACAAAGAGAGATCACAAGTAGTCAGAGAGGCAGGCAGAAAGAGAGGGGGAAGCAGGCTCCCCCTTAGCAGAGGGTTCGATGTGGAACTCAATTCCAGGACCCTGGGGTCATGACCTGAGCCAAAGGCAGAGGCTTTTACTCACTGAGCAACCCAGGCGCCCCAGGTCGGCTTCTTTTATGCTTTGTATGTTTAATAATTCCTAGAAAGGTTTTCATTAAATCCTATAAAAATTACTTATTTTATATACTTAAAGTTTTTAGATGATTATCTAGAAGAATATGCATTTTTCTGCTTAAAGTGTGGTACCAATTTGCCTAATATGTTAGCGATACCCCTGGAGAGTTTATATTTATGTCATCATATGCGTGCTCTGTGAAGTTAGTATGAAGAGGGTTGAGGAAGTGGGAAATGTTAAGATCAGGATAAATTTTTGCTTTATAGAATTACTAAAGATCCCAAATAGCTAAAGCAATTCTGAAAAAGAAAAACAAAACTGGAGGCATCACAATTCTAGATTACTAAGTATGTTACAAAGCTGTAGTCATCAAGACAGTATGCTACTGACACAAAAACAGACACATAGATCAATGGAACAGAATGGAGAACCCAGGAATGGACTGACAACTAAATAGTTAACTAATATTTTACAAAGCAGGAAAGAATATACAATGGAAAAGAGACAGTCTTCAACAAATGTTGTTGGAAAAACAGGACAGTGACATGCAGAGAATGAAACTGGACCACTTTCTTACACCATACATAAGAGATTCAAAATGGATGAAAGAGCTTACCGTGAGACAGGAAGCCATCAAAATCCTACAGGGGAATACAATCAGAAACTTCTTTGACCTTGCCTGTAGCAATTCCTTTCTAGACACATCACCAGACAAAAGTAAAAATGAACGATTGGGACTTTATCAAGATAAAAATCTTCTGCACAGCAAAGGAAAAAACCAATAAAACTAAAAGGCAACCTACAGAATGGGAGTAAATATTTACAAACAACATATCTGATAAAGCATTGGTATCCAAAATCTATAAAGAACTTATAGAACTCAATACCTAAAAAACAAATAATCCAATTAAGAAATGGCAGAAAACATGAATAGACACTTTTCCAAAAAAGACATCCAGATAGATAACAGACACATGAAAAGATGCTCAATATCACTCATTGTCAGAGAAATACAAATTAAAACCAAGATGAGATATCACCTCACACCAGTCAGAACAGCTAAAATTGACAATACAAGAAACAACAGTTGGTGAGGATGCAGAGAAAGGGGAAAACTCTCACACTGTTGGTGGGAATGGAAACTGGTGCAGCCACTCTGGAGAATAGTACAAAGGTTCTTCAAAATGTTAAACATAGAACTACCTTACAATCCAGGAATTATGCTATATATATATATATATATATATATATATATATATATATGGAAGAGAGAAAGAAAAGGAGAGAGGGAAACAAGCCAGAAGAGACTCTTTATGATAGAAACAAACTAAAGGTGATGGAGTAAGATTGGTGGGGGATGGGCTACATGTGTAATGGGTATTAAGGAGGGCATTTGTTATGATGAGCACTGGACATTGTATATAAGTGATGAATCACTGAATTCTACTCCAGAAACCAATTTGACTCTGCATGTTAACTACTTAAAATTTTTTAAAAAGATAAAAAATGAAAATATAAACAAATGAACACATAAATAATTTTTAAAAGATCTTTAAAGATTGATATTAACGTGTCTACACACTGTATATGAGCAGCAGATATGAGTGTCATGGAATTTTGGACTTTAAAGGAAAGTAGATAGAAATAGTATGCTAGGAAGAATATAATAATTTCTAAAGTAGTAGAAGAATTCTAAAGTGAAATTTCTTAGGATTTCCCCCTATAACTTGCATATTAGACCAAAAGACTCAGTAGAGCCTAATTATCAAGAAAAGAACAAAAAGTGGAATGAGCAATTTAGACTCCAGCAAAAACTAATTTTACATTTTGCAAAAGAAAATGAGCAGCTCACATATTTTTAGAAATGGTATAGAACTATTAAGATTCATAAAATTTAACAAAGTCACAGAACATAAGGGCAATATATAAAAATCAAATATATTCTATATATTAATAATAAAGATTTCAAACTTAAATTTTAAACTTCCCTTTTTATAATATGAATGAAAACAAGGAATTATTATTAATTTTTAAAATACATGTAAAAACCTGTACATGGAATATCACAGAACATTGCTGAGAAAATGTAAAGACCTAAAAAAATTGAGAGATATACTATATTCATGGATTAGATGATTCAATATTATCAAAATTTAATTCCCTCCAAATTGATCTAGAGACTAAATGCAGTCTCAACCAAAATCCCAGCAGATTTCTGTAGGAACTGCCATATTGATTCTAAACTTTTAAAGAAGGGCAAAATATTTCTAGAATAGCCAAAACAATTTTGAAAAAAAAAAGAAAAGAACTAAATTGGATATTTTTGCTCTCTAATTTTGAGATATGAAACTACAATTCTCTGGTATACACTTGTGACCTTCAAATCACAGAACCTCAGTATCTATGAAATGTCTGTCCTACCTTAAAGCAGATAATTAACACTGAGGGCACTTGGAAAAAAGATTCAAGGCATTGTGTTACTAAGTCTGAACATTCAAGTCAATGAAACAGAATGTAGTGGCCAGAAAATGGCCATTGATTTTTCAAACACCCTGAAAGTAATTTAATGAAGAAAGTATAACCTTTTCAAAAGGGTATAGGAAAAACTGAGTATCTACATTAAATGAATAAATAAATTAATTAATAAATAAACAAAACCAATGACCACATCACACCATACTCAAAAATTAACCTTACATGGAGCATGTACCTAAATTTTATCCTTAATAGAGCTCACACCTAAACCAAAACCTCTTGAGAAACATATAGAAGAAATTCTTTGTTAGAAGGAGACAGGAAAAAAAAAGAAAGAAAGAAACAGGACAGAATTTCTTCAGCAGGATTTAAAAGCACAACATAAATTTATAGAACGAACCCTAGCTAAATTAAAATCTTGCTCTGCAAAAGATGTTAAAAGAATGAAAGGATAGGCCACAGACTGGGAGAAAATATTTGCAATTGTATATCTGATGAAGGTCTCATATCAAGAATATACAAAGAATACTTAATATTTAAGAAAGAGGTAACAAACCCAACTTAAAAATGGCAAAAGATTTGAATAGACACTCCACCAAAAAAAAGTATGGAGATAGCAAATAAACATGGGAAAACAAGTTTAACACCATGAGTCATGGGGAAAATTCAGACTAAAACCACAATGAAATGTTGTTTTGCTGAAATATCATACCCACCAATAATAGAATGGCTAACTGATAATATTAAATGTGAATGTAAAATGGAACACTTGATTTGGAAAACAATTTGATTGTTTCTTATAATATTAGATGTATACTTAGTATATTACCCAGCAACTCCATTCTTATGTACTTATTCAAAGAAAAAATATAGGTTCACAAAAAAGTATAGGTACCCAAAATACAAATATTCACAGCCAGTTTATTCACAGATGTTTAAAAAAGAAAAAGGAAAACAATCCGAATTTCCATCACTAAGTGAGTAAAAAAGGACAATTCTCAGCAATAAAAAGTAATGGTGCAGAAAACATTAGGCTGAGTGAAAGAAGTCAGAAACAAATCACGCATAAAAACTCTAAAAACTCTAGAGGTTGAATTTGATCTATTGTGAAAGGATGCAGGTTGGTGGTTGTCTAGGACAAAAAATACAAAGGGGTGGATAGGACAAAAGAAATATCAAGAGATTCTGCCTTCTCTGATACGATTTTGGTATTACTAGACCAACATTCTCCTTTATCCTTTAGGATGAGAAGTCTTTCTCAAGAGGCTCCTCAGAATTTAATCAATCTGCTCTACAAGCTTTCTAGATATAGCCTAGCTAAGTTTAAATTCCAGCAGGGAATGCCTGGTAAGTTCAAATTGGGATACCATTGATATGGTTTCATAATAGTGCTCTGCTTAAGAGAAATATCCCAAGACACCTTAAACATTACTCTAAATGTGCACTGGAGTCTCAGGAAATCTACCACATAGTAGGGTGATGAATTCCAGGGACAAGACTGTGAGCAAACAAGTATGTTCAAAAGAGGGCCTTAACACACAAAAGTGATTTACTCTTTTAAAGGAAGTAGAGACAGGGGGCCTCCGTGACTCAGTTGATTAAATATCCAACTCTTGATTTCTGCTCTAATCATGATCTCAGGGTCCAGAATCAGGCCCCACCAGGCTCCAGGTTCTGGACTTCATGTGTAGTCTGCTTGAGATTCTGCTTGAGATTCTCCATCTCAGTGCCTGGGTGGCTGAGTCAGTTAAGCATCTACTTTAGCTCAGGTCATGATCCCAGGGTCCTAGTATTGAGCCCTGAGTTAGGCTCCCTGCTCAGTGTGGAGTTTGCTTCTCCCTCTGCCCCTACCCCCTGCTCATGATCTCTCACTCTTTCTCTCAAATAAATAAATAGAATATTTAACAAAAAGAAAGATTCTCCGTGATCAGTGGAGTCTCCCATTCCCACCACTGCCCCTCCCCAACAAGCACATGTTGGCATGCATGTTCTCTCTTTCTAAAATAAATAAATATTTAAAAAATAAAGGAGGGAGAGAGGATTTTTATTACAATAATCTTCACATTTTAATTCTATAACTCAATATTAATATTCTAAAGTAAGTTTTTATTCCAAAAATTAAAGTTTGGGAAATATTTCAGAGTATAAGTATAAAGCAACTTCCGTCTTGATTTCTATTGACCTATTGTTGATATTAGTAGGTCCTATCATTATAGTAATAAATACTAAATGGATAAACCATCAAGTAATTCTACCTAAAATAATATGAATAAAATGTGCAATAAGACACTAAAAGTGATTTCTAAATTAATAAAAACAAATCTATGTTAGCAATATTAATGTCACAGGATTTTTGTACAAATAACTCCCAAGTAAAACTTTTTTCTTTTGCTGGTGAAATGTTTTCTAAATCATTCCTTGAGTACCCAAAATTCAATGGAAAAATGCATATATCACCTGATCAACTTCTTGAAACCTCTTTATTGCCTAATTTTGCCCTTATCATCAGTACTCACATTAGTTTCCCATTTTAAAATTTAAACTTAAACTTAAACCACCTGTTACTTTCTAAATTCTATTTTTTTTAATTTCACATATCTTAATTCCCCCATTTCTTTTCTTATCATCAGTAAAATATTCATTATATTCATACCTTCACATAATTCTCAAAAGTCCCCTTATCCAGTCATTTCCATCTGAAGTTTGTTCTTAACTTTCTTTCTTTTTTTTTCTTCTTCTTCTTCTTTTTTTTTAAATCAACATATAATGTATTCTTAGCCCCAGGGGTACAGGTCTGTGAATCGCCAGGTTTACACACTTCACAGCACTCACCATAGTACATACCCTCCCCAATGTCCATAACTCAACCACCTTCTCCCTACCCCCTCCCCATGGCAACCCTCAGTTTGTTTTGTGAGATTAAGAGTCTCTTATGGTTTGTCTCCCTCCCGATCCCATCTTGTTTCATTTATTCTTTTCCTACCCCCCAAAACCCCCATGTTGCTTCTTGACTTCCTCATATCAGGGAGATCATATGATAGTTGTCTTTCTCCAATTGACTTATTTTGCTAAGCATAATACCTTCTAGCTTGATCCACATCATTGCAAATGGCAAGATTTCATTTCTTTTGATGGCTGCATAGTATCCATTGTATATATATATATATATACACATATATATATATATGTGTATATATATATATATATACCACATCTTCTTTATCTATTCATCTGTTAATGGACATCTAGGTTCTTTCCATAGTTTGGCTACTGTGGACATTGCTGCTATAAACATTTGGGTGCACATGTCCCTTCGGATCACTTGTTCTTAACTTTCCTTATAATTATTTAAATGCTCACTTTCTGGGCCCAGTTATTTTTCTTTCTGAAATTCCATCAATGACAAATTGTTATCATTTAAATTAAATGAATCTTCCACCAGTAAATGTCAAGGAACTTCTGTACTCTCACACTTTATATCCTATTCCATATTGACTTTTTAAAATCCTACTTTATACACAACTCAGTATGAAGCTTTCTTTCAAGGTGAGTGATCAGGAGCTGTCTCCTAATTCATCTGGGTGGCCCCCTTCACAAAGTCATCCCTCATTGGGACTAATTCCTCATTTCACTGGCCACAGTGAAATGACAGTGCTGGCCCCCTTCACAAAGTCATCCCTCACTGGGACTAATTCCTCATTTCACTGGCCACAGTGAAATGACAGTGCTGGCTTGATCTGTTCAGGCTTTCTTTGGCAGCTTTAACAGAAATTCAAACTTTGAGCAGCATCGGTAAAGTAGAAGCAGCAATTTACAGCTCAATTTAAAGTTCAGTCAGTTGCTTAAAAAAATCCTTCATTAAGACTTGTCTATATAAGACAGATGATTAAGTCACTTATAAACTTCCAGTTCTGATTTTATTTTGTCTTTAGGTATATATTTAGTTTTAAAGGCAATCTTCTAGTTACTTGGGAGTGGTTTTCTCTTTTCCATTTGTCCTTTTTCTCCCTCTTTAGCCTTTTCTCATCTTTATTCAGCAGAAAACATGTACTCATACTACTTCTAGATGTATTTCTGCTTCATCTCTTAAGGAGATGCAGGATTTTAAAAGGTATTTTTTAAAATACTTTCCTTTCTCATTCTTTCACAGATAAAATAGTGCCTTTAATGGACAAGATATTTGTGTTCCCCCCAAATTCCTAGGCTGCCCTAACCTCTACTGTGGCTATATTTGGAGATGGATCATCTAAGAAAGTAATTAAGGTTAAATAACGTCGGAAAGGTAAGACTCTGATCTGATAGGGTTACTGCTCTTATAACAGAAACCAGAGAACTTTTTGTCTTTCTTTTCTTCACCGGAGTGGAAAGGCCATGTGAGCACACAGCTAAAAGGCTGACAGGAAGAGAGGTCTCACCAGAACCCAACCATGATAGGCACCCTGATAGGCAACCATGATAGGCACCCTGATCTCAGATTTTCAGCCTTCAGAACTGTGCGACAATGAATTTCTGTTGTTTAAGACACTCAGTCTAGATTATTTTGTTAGGGAAGCCCAAGCCAAGCTAAGATAATGCCTAAGTTCCTATAGGCTATTTTTAAAAATTGGTATTTGGTTAGGACCTAACATCCTTGACCTTGTTCATTCATTCCACAGCCTGGCCTTATCATTTAGAGAAGTTTGCTTATTTGTTTGTTTGTTTGTTTTATTTGGTATAAATATGTTAGACAACCAGGAAAACTAAGGATTTGATATTTTGAAAGCCACTAAATTCTATTGACTACCTGAGCTTGACTACAGAGAGGAGCTATGCAGCCTTGTCCATGGCAGACCTAAACAGTCTATAAAAAGTAAAGTAAGCTGAGCAGTCCCAAGCACATACAGGAGACTTGACTTTACCACACAGGTGATAAGGCAAGGAAAGGAAGAATAAAGGAAAAGGATTATGTGCAGAGAGAGTATTTTTACCACCACTTGGCAGGGGTCACATTTTGACAATATCCTGCTGACTAGAGTTACAGTCTACCCCTGGCTACTCAGCAATTTATCCAGCTCCCTCCTGAAAAATCTCCCATCAGGCAGGCCTGGGCATTTATAAAAGCTTTTTTCATCGGTACTAGATTTTTTGGGGGAAACTCTTAATAATCAGAGAATAAATTGACCAGGTCTATGCATTCTTGCTTTTCTGAAAAGTAACAGTATGCTGTTGGGGGTGTATTTGATGTTCCCTGATAATAAAATTTACATTGTTTACATATAAGGAGCTCCAAGTAAATCATGTCGTTGTGACAAAGTTTAGAGACTTTTAATTAAGCACATGTGAGCTTGCTGAGAATTTTTGGTAAAATATAGTAAAGTGCTGCTAACTTGTACACTATAGGGTCTCAGGAAAACTTTAAAGTGCTTAGAATACTTTTTCTCTGTTCGTCAGTTTTCTGTGTGTTTTTCTATTTGTAGGACTCCAAACTTTTCCATTTATCTCAACCAATTCTCTTTACTGTCCTCATGTATTTGAGCTTGGTTAGTGAATTTTTTTCCTTTTATAAAATATAAGTGTCTACCTTCCTATATGCACAGCCTTAGAAAAAGAAATTGTACAGATGATCACCTGAAAAAAAACCAAACCTTAAAAACACAAGAAGTTTTGGAATTATTTAAAAATTCATATATATCTTCCAAAAGGATATTAAACATGATTTACTTTGGAAGAAACTTAGATTTGTATTTCCTCTTGTAATACAAAGAAATTCTAATTGGCAGCTTTTGTGGTTTAAATTTCAAGAAATGATAAAAATTGCTTTTCTATTCAAGATATTTTATTGTTCATTTGGGTTTGGGTTTACCATGTACAAATAAACAGGACAGTATTATACACTGACAATAAGGAATTTTAAGGGAATGAAAAACAAATACATTATAAAATTAAAGTATAAAAATTCTTGACTCTAGGAATGTTCACAATAATTTATCAAGGTTTGCTAGTATGTAGAATTAAAAGTAATGAAATTACTCAATTTTAGTGTTATCACCCCAGGTTTATTCTTCTTGCTGGTAAATAACTAGGTAAAAATAAATTGTACTAGGAATACAAGGAAAATTAGAATACATTTTGGCATAATTTTCCAGAGGGAAAAAAGAAAGCAAGATAACAGTTTTAATTCAAATTCAAAGAAGGTTATAATTGATGTAATTTTCAGAGGTGTTTCTAGCAAGCATCACTTCTGGGCTAGAAATATAGAAGAGAACAAGGTGGAGAATATTAAAATGTTTAATTATAGTTCACTAGATTAAGGACTCATTTATTCAAAGAAAAGTGAGAACCATCATTTATGCTGCATTTTCTTTTTCATCTTCCTGGGATGCAGATAAACTTAACCTTAAAACAATATTATCAGTGAAGCCAGCTCTGAAAATGTACTCTCTGCTTAACATGGTCACACAGAAATTAGAACTATTTTCATGTGTCATTTCTTTAGTAGATGAGATGGAAAATTAATTTAGAAACAAAATTGCATAAAAACTTGGATTCACCAATATTTTATTCTATAACTTAATATTTAAAAATAATTTAATTCCTTCTATGAATAAAATTTTTTATCTGAATAGTATCAGAGGTGTTATTAGAATACATTTTATCTATTTTTCTATTATGATTTTTGTCAGTCTATAATCATGTAATCATACTAAATTTGTTAAATGTTTCCTGCTATTAGTTTAGTAAAGCAAAGAATACAAAAATAAAGTTTATCTTTGCAATAGCCTTATGCAAGGTCCAAATGAATTTCCTCCTGTTGATAAAATTTTACAAGGAAAATTGGTTTGATAGAAGGCAGACTAACTAGCAAATATGACATACAAGCACAAACATTCTTAATTGAACTTGTCACTTGAAACAGTAGCCAAACAAATTCACTTATTCTGTAATGCATCATAACTTATGCAAGGTCATACTGACAGAAGATGTTCTCTGTAAGTAGAAGAGATCTGAGGAACTATATTCTACAATGAGATGGATGAGATAAACACTAGTTTGTTGTGACAAGAGATATCATTATTGTATCAAAGTTGTTCTATAAAGGGTATATTGCTGTTTACATTAAGATTGCTTCTCATAATTTAGATGGTGATAAATGTGTCAGTAATAACTAAGTGAAACTTAGGAGAAAGTGTCAGATATACATAGCTAGGCTTGCAATATTATAGACAAGTGGCATCCTATTGGCTATAACTCATCCAAAACAAATGGTAAAATGTCAAAGAACAAAATATCTATAAAGCAGACCTCTTCCAGTCTTCCTGACTTAAAATTAGTATCAGTCTACTGCATCTTTGATTTTTCTTTTGTTTGTTTTTGATTTGTTAACCAAATTATATTCCCCTTTCAAAAGAAAATCTCCTTTACTGTTGATGAGGCTGGCTGACAAAAACTGACACCCCCCAGCCTTCCCCCACCCCCACTCCTGGGTGGCACATATGTGACATTCTTTAGGAATCTCCCACCCATCTTAATGTTAATACCTTGCTAGAGGGCAAAACAACCTTGGCAATGGCAAGGCCTCTGGTATCCCATATCTTGTAGGGCCTTTTTAGCATATGAAAGTTCTATTGAAACCTCCCTTTTCCTTACCTCCTCCCAACTTTGTGGTACTTAATCTGCCACCCCTCACAACCCCAGGGCAACAGCTCTTCCTGCACATGGGTCCTGTCACCGTGCTTTGATAAACCACCATTTTGCACCAAAGATGTCTCAAGAATTCTTTCTTGGTCATAGGCTCTAGACCTCACCCCACTGAACCTCACCTATATTCTAAAACTTCATCACTGTCATCTATTCCCCCATCCCTGCTCATATAATATATGCAACTCTAAGACCATGAGGGAAATGGACAAGGAGATACACTTGTCAAAAACTTCAAGTGCTCCTGAAAATTTAGGAAAGGAATTTTTCATAAGCCAGAAAGTTCCAGAAATTCCTATGCCTAATGATAGTGATCTGAACAAGGAAGCACTTAGGTTTAACTAAGAAATTCTTAATCCTGAGACAAACAGCATCCGGAGAAGTGAGTAGACAGGATATGGTAAAACCTCACAACCTCCATGTGAAGGTCCTAGGGCTGCAAAGAAATGTGAGTCATGAAGCTGACATGAGCCCTACACCTGGAATCCCTTTCCCACTGAGGCTTAGATAATATTACAGCAGTTTCTTTGGAGGACCTTGGATTTCTGCAGCAACCACAGTCATAGTAAACTTGGAACAATGGGACTTCTCCCTTGTTGAAAAGCAGATCTCCCCTTCAGCACCTGTGCAAAACACAGAGAAGATAAAAACAGAGAAATCATTGGATCTATCTCAGTATTGTATTCCAGATTACACAGGAACCTCTATAAACTCAGTCTCTGAGGTAAATTTACATCAAACACCCATTCGGATTAACCTTGCAGAAAAAAAAGTGTTAAAAGCAGAGAGAGGGAAAGTAAACAATGAAATCTGGATCCTCCACTTACTAGTTGTATAATCATACAACTTGTGTATTAATTTCATCAGGTATTTCTTTATTTGTCAAGAAACAAAAGAAACTCTGAAAGCCCATATTGTCCTTTGTTTGTGACCATGTTATACTAAAACATTATAGTAAAACACTCATCCCTTGTTTTGTTCCATTTTCTACTTACTCCAACACATAAAACCATTACACTATGTTCTATGAAATGTGTGTTCCATTAAAAGTAACATTCCTATTTCCTCAACCTCTTCTCTGAAAATGATCTTCATATTGCTCCAACAGAAGCCACCATTTAAAATAGATGTAGATGAAAGATGTAGGTGTCGTTGCTATTTCTTTATGAAATGAAATATATTGAAAAAGTTTTCTTTTAACTATGTCTAATTCCATTTCTCTCATTTTTTCATGAATATACTTTAATCAGGTTTTCACCATGTGATTCCACTGAAACTGCTTTTGTCACAATCAGCAGTAACTCAACATTACCAAATACGGTGTTTGATTATCAATCCACATTTTCTTTGATAAATAAGTGATATTTTAAACAATTAATCACTCCTCTTGGCATTTTTTTTCAGTTAACTTTTAAGACACCAAACTTTATTTCCTAAAATTCATTTTATCCTTTCTTCATCTCCTCTCAATTTTCTGCTCTTCTTCCTTAGACCTCCTATCTTCCTTATATATACATACTATTTTGGTAATTTCATCTGATATCATGGTTTTACATACTCAAATTCCCTAAATTTCCAAACCAGATCTCACTCCTGAAATCCAAACCAATATGCATAATTTTTAAGTTAACAGTACCCCTTTAATGGCTACCTCAAAGTCAAAAGGACTAAATCCGAAATTCTCATCCTTCTCAATTCTTATTTTACAATCTCCCTCAGCAATTCATCATTCTAGTTCCTTAATACAAAACAGTTGTAGTCTTTACTGATTCTAGTTTTCCTCACAACATGGATCTAATCCAACAACAATTGCTATTGATTCTACTATCAAAATATATCCAAATCTTACCACCTTTCACTATGTCCAGGACTACAACCTTGGTCCAAGCCATTGTCTTGATTATTTAATTAACTAAATAGTGTACCTTCTTCAAATGAGAAGAAGTTCAAATTAGCACTTATTTCAACACGTTGATCAATGTGCTACTTAAAAAAAAAAAAAAAAAGTTCATACCATGCTACCCTTCTGTAAAACCCTTGTAAATGGCTTTCAGTTTCATTCAGTAAATGTCATTGACCCAACAATTGCCTAAATGTTCTCATATTCTTCAGAATCTGATACCAACTGGACCTCATCTCTTATTACTTATCTCTTACTACTCTTCTTAAATTAGTTAGTAGGAAATGAGAACTTATACATTTTGATTTTATACAATCTCTATTGGGGGTAAGGGAATGGAAATTTGGCAATGGATAACAAAGAAAGTTGAATGTAGTTATTCCATGACCAAGTAATTACTTTCAAATAACCTTCTGCTAAATGAGCACCATAGCTACCTGAGGAAATGTTAACCTGATTTCTAAAAGCAACTGGGTAAACTATTTAGCTTCAATTATTCTACCTTAAGCTCATAAATGTTCTTGGATAAATCTGAATGTGTCTGGGAGAGAAGCAGATGGCAAAATTGAGTTTATGTCCAAGTATTCTCCAAACTGTATATTGATATACATATTTTGCATTGTATAAATGCAAACTGTACTATATCTGCCCCAGTAAGTTGGTCTCTCGCGTGTACTCAAACAGCCTATGTATAGAGAATTCACCTAGCTTTATGTCTGAAAATGGTTGGCCTAAAGAAGTAGATACAGTTCTAAAAGTTCAAGTGTAACCCTCATTTTCACAGCTGTTATTCCCTACACTGTATACCTATTGGCTAACTATAAACTTCTTGACACTTGCAAAGAGTTTATAGTTTTGAGAACATTGCTGACCTCTGTGCAGTTAATTTCAAATGTGCTTTTCTTCTTCAGTGTCCTTAAATAAGGAAACATATTTGACTTACACAGAGTTTCTGGGCCTAGATTTTCCTTTAGTCCTTATCTACTATTTACACTTCTCACAATCATTTTCTTCAAGAAAAGGGGTTTATGCAAAAATACTAAAATCGTTTTAGCCATTTTCCTTGGGGAGCAAACAGGAATAATGAAGACAAAAGAGATGATATTGTGGCAACTGTTTCAGACACATATGTTGAGATAGCCTAGGGTTATAGACAAATGACAAGAGAAAAAAATCTATCAGGGATGTAGGAAATGATACTTTTAGCAACTCCTAACTGGGGTGGGGGAAACTGAAAATAAAAAAGAAAGTGAAAGTTTTATAGTAGTTTTGTGTGGCTTACTGTATTATATACTAAATATTGTCTATTAAATATAATAATATGTTTATATTAATATACTAGTAGTACCACATTAATAATATATTAAACTATTGTATTCTTCATAAGAAGGAAACAGATTGAGAAAGGGTTTCAGGGCTCATGCATGCTTTGCTCTCCAGTGCCCCCTACGGATCTAGTCATGGAATACAGTGGGAGGAAGTTCCCCAAGAGACAACACCAAAGCCACAGAGAACAATGGGGCAGGAGAATTACTCCCAAGGAGCAGAAAGTACTACATAGGCAAAATACTGGAAACTCATTTCTCTCTTTACTCCAGCATTTGAGTGAATGAGGGGCAAATATAAA
>RCUC01125673.1:0-18271 GCA_003697995.1 Taxidea taxus jeffersonii | reverse complement strand
ATATATATATATATGTATATATACATATATATATATTTCCCACCAGTGCACAAGAATTAGAAATCAGCCCCTTATCTGTACATGGCAACTTTTATGTCCAAAGTTAGTTGTCAAAACACTATTCATGTATGAGTTCTCTTTCTCTTTGTTGAAGAGTTTTTTTGGGAAAATGTCCTTAAAGTACATCAGACATGGATACAATAGGATCTGAAATAAAAGACACACTGTGAAGACAGCATTTTTAAAAAATCCACTCGTTTTCAGAATTCCACATCTTAATTTGGGAAACATATCTTTTCACAAGACTCCAGAAATTAAACAACATAGAAGAGTTCAAGTGTTTAGTTTACCAGCTCCTCTGCCATTCCTTGTCTCCAAAATTCAAGGCCAGTGATAGTCACTAGGACACATTTTCTGTGAAATGAAAATCACTAGACAGGAAATCACTAGACATTTATCATACTAATTTCCTAGAATCATCTAGTTACCTGTGTCCATTAAAAATACATTGGAATATGACAGTTTCAGAGAAAAACATTGAAACAATCACTATGAGAGCTGAAATATGGCTTCATAGGAAACAGGGCTACATTTAATTAGCTTCCATTGTATATGTGTCATTTCTGTTTTTTGTTATAGTTCATATCACTGGCATGGACTCATGAGCCAATCTTTTCCAATTTCAGTTACTACCAAAGTTTACAAACTTGAAATGAAGATTACATTATATTTACAAAGAACTTGGCACTTACAGAATAAATTATTGACTTTTTTCTTTAACTCCAGACCAGGGCACCCATGGTCCAAGCAAATGGGAAAGCCCAATGCCTTATTTTATATTATGCTACATTAACATGAATAAATAAGTTTCCAGCTGGTCATTCCTCCACAGTGCTGTCCCTGTTGCTGAAAACAAGTACCTTCCATTCCTAATCCATGGGGAGTGCAGAGAAGTTATCAGTCCAGGGACAGCAAAGGTTGCATATTTTCTTCCTCATTTTTATCCATGCGTTTCAATACTGTAGGATCCACTACTGATTGGGATCTGGAAATGATAAGGCCAATGTCAGTGAGTTATTACCAAATAATCATGTTCCCTTCTCTGCCTTTTCTCCATTATTACTTCTCTCATGGATAAGGATTAGCTTCCCTTCATCAAGAGATTTATGAACTGAGAATGCTGCATGTTTAGAGAGGGATATACTTACAGTGGGTTTTGTATCAGAGGGAGAAAACAATCCCCTTTGAGCTCTAAATAGAATAACAAGCAGCAAAGGTTTCTAAAAGAACCATAATAGGCTTAAATTCTCCTCTTCGCAACTGATCAAGAGTCTTTTCTTTGAAAGTAAGAATTTATAGTATAGGACAGATGGATGATGATAGAACATCTCCAAGTGGGAAATTATTACAGTGAAACTACTGCTATGAGAAATGAAATAGAAATGATAGGACTCTTGATCCCTGTCTTAAAGAACTCTATGATCTGAGGCTGGTTAAGCCAAGACTCTTGATTTTAGCTTAGGTCATGATCTCAGGGTGATGAGATACAGCCCTGCTCTGGGTTCCATGCTGGGTATGGAGCCTGCTTGAGATTCTCTCTCTCTCTCTCTCCCTAGACCTCTGCCCCTTCCCCAGCTTGCATGCAACCTCTATCTCCTCCAAATAAATAAATAAATAAATCTTTAAAAAAATATCAGTGAAACAAATTCAACATGAATGTGCATTTTTTATTTCTAATGACCACATTAAAAAAAACAATCAAAATTTGAGAGTTTTTGTTAAATTTCCCACTAGAACATCTGAATAAAATCAGTTTTACTCTGGAAAGTTTCAGGGAATGATTTAAGACATTTAAAAAAAAAACAAACCCCCTTGGATAGGCAGAGACACTTTCTGATTAGGAGAACAAATAATTTGAACTCCTTACACCTATTTTTGATAGTAGGTGGGAATTATATCTCAATTTATCATTAGAAAACAACATGAAACTGGTAAGGAGGAAAGTCAATGAAACATGCTACTGTTATGGCAGGAAACTGCTTTCTTAATAGCTATGGCATTAAAGAAGCAGCTGCCCTTTTAAAATTCTCCTCAGTAATGAATTTTCCCCCTGCTGCTGCATTCCAGCCAATTGGCTATTGCGGTGGCAATATGCCTCCTAGCAAACCTCATTAACTCTCAAAAAGAAAGACTATAGCTAAAATACAACCGCACATGCTAATGAAAAAGAACAGCAATGGAACTAATTATCAAAGCAAAAATAATTATATGATTAACTGATTAATTGACTCATTCATTTAAATAAACTTAAATTTGATTCCAAAGAGGGAACAAAAAGGAAGGCGAGGGCATTGAAACAAGAATGTTTTATTTCCTAAGTCATTTTAACTATTTTATCTCAATAATAGGTTATATGTGTCTATATCAGAAAGGAGATCAACTGAAGTTGAATTAGCAGATGCATGAGAGCGAGAGAGAGAGCAAGAGAGAGGAGAGGGAGGAGGGGAAGAAGAGTAGGAGGAATAAAAGATTGTGTATCACTTTTAAATGCAATAATAATTTATCTTAGGAAAAATCTTTTATTTCATGAATAAAATACATTTTAACACAGCAGACAATTGTATAAAACACTTAGGAATTAAAGCTTTACCACTATTTTACTTAGGTTCAACTAAAAAGATTTATTTCCCAAGAAAAATCTGGGCTAAAACACAAAAAAAGTTCATTGAATGTTCTGTACTGAAATATTAACTTGACAACTGGTACCCACTCAACTACAAGTTCCATGAGCAGGGACTTCATCAGTTTTTCTCCTTACGGTGAACACAAAATGTATTACAAAGTCTGTTACACAACTGAATCTCAATATCTTCAATTCTACCCAAGAAACAGTTTCCAATATTGAAAGAAGTTTGGTGTTAAGCATTTAAAACTAAGAGTAACAAAAAAACAAAAAAAACAACTAAGAATAACAAACATATAGCATTTTATCCGATAAAAAAATTCTTTTTTTTTAAAGATTTTGTTTATTTATTGGAGAAATATAGAGAAAGGGCTGGAGAGCACCCAGTGGGGGAGAAGGAGAAGCAGGCTCCTCACAGACCAGGGAGCCCGATGTGGGGCTTACCCCACCTGAGCAGAAGGCAGATGCTTAACCAATTGCACAACCCAGGTGCCCCCCAAAAAGAAATTCTTAATAGAAAACGGGTTTTAAATTTCTCACAAAGTTAGATTTATTCTGTAAATATTGATGCATATCCTGATAATATCAATCAGTACACACCAAAGCTCTTCAGACAGCACAAAGTACAGAATTTGGGCACTTGTCGTAAGGTTCTATTAAAACATATATCATGCACACACATGGGTACACACACCCACACACAATCTTTTAAATCCTTATGTTCCTTGACTATTAAAAAAAAATGATTAGAGGGTATGGTGATTTTAATGAAATATTTTAAATTACAGTGCACTATCAACCCGCCATTAAATTCCTAGTTTGCTTTTCTCATGCACGACCAGTATCAGAATTGTTGGATGATGAATACTGGTTCCATATGTAGAATAATTCCTCAATAAAACAAGCCAGGCAGAAATGATTTCTGATTAAGATTTTTTTTTTTTTTTTAGTATTTAATTGTCCCAGATGTACTGTTATTTTAGTCCAGATTTTTTTTTTTCTGTCTTATCCAAAACAACAGGGCTATTTGTGCAGGACCATGACTTGTCATTGCATTGTTCTGTTTCCACTGCAACAAAAGGAGTTGTTTATCATTAACTCATAGCATATCTCAGCAGTCTCCACATAGCCTCTCCTGTCTTTGCAATGAATAACTTGTATTTTTTATCATGGAACCCAATCACTTAAGTTTAATTATTCAGATATCATTTTTTCATTTATTGTGCATCCACAATACGGCACTATACCTTCGTGTTTAAGAGGATACATTTTGGACAGAAGGAGATTCCTATTCCAGTTCTGTTATTTGCTAGCAGTTGTGACCAAGAGGAGGCTATTTAAACTTCCTAGCTTTTATTCTTTTAACTACAAGATGGAGAAAAATAACACCTACATCATACAGATGTACTGAGGATCAAATTCAATAATGCATGCATAAACTGCAGCACAGATTCTGGCAGATAGCAAATAGTAGCACTTAGGGAGATGACTTATGGAATCATGTGGCCTGTTTTCAGACATTAGCAGTGTTACTTTGTAGCTATATCCCAAGTGGAAGATACTTACCTTCTCTGTATCTGGGTCTCCTCACCAATGAAAGCGGAATAGCACTGCCTGATTAATTGTTTACAGAAGCAAAGAAGTCAATATATACAAAACATTAGATGGAATTTGACATGTAGTAACAATCGATGTTGAATATTATTTGATAAACTTGGAGTTCATATTACAATGGCAATATTAATATTGCTGCTCACTGCAGCTGTTATGTGCCTATCCCAGGCACTCCCCTAGGTAGTAGAGATAGAAGGCAAAAGATGTTTCCCTAGTATAAGGCCCCCACAATCTACTGAACTTTGTTTCTTTTCATGTGACCATGCTATTCCTCCACAAATTGACAGGAAAACAAACCCTTCTTCCCACACACCTACTTAAATTCTGAAGGAGGAAATATCTACAAGTCTTTGGTGAAGGAATGATTTCTCTCCCTCTCAATCTAACAATATTACAAAATTGGTGGGGGGAGAATGGAGGAGAGAAGAGCAAGGGGAAAATTAGGAACAATTCTCTCCTATCTTTGATGGGGAACTGGCACTCCCTGATACACAGAAGGTGAGAATTGAATGAAAGAATTTTCTTAAGCTCATTCTTCACAAGTTTTCAGACAGAACCTGAAAAGCTTCATGTGATACAAAACCTACACCAAACAAAGGATGTCTGAAATTCTAATCAATCCATGTCAGGAGCAAGAAACTCAGGGCTGGGGAGGTCAACGTACTGTGAGCCAAGTCTGCAGAGGACAGAATGGCCTAATTAATTGGAGAGAAAATCAGGATCCAAAAAGACTTCAAAAGGTGGACAGACTGAGCCAAATCTAACAAGATGGTGTTAGTCAATTAAAATTATCTGCTTGAAGGAAAAAGCTAAACACAAAAAGAGAATTATGAGGATAGGGATCTATAAGTGAAGAACCTTCTAGTGCTAGGGAGCTCAGAGTGAGTTGGCAATGTGCTTTGGCTGCCTGAACTGCAGCAACAGAGTCAACAGAAACCAAAGGAAGCCAGTGGGGCCGGGAGGGAGGGGGATGGGGGGCAAAGCTAGGGTTCTGGAACTTAGATGCAAGTAGTGATAGCATCAGATGTCCCCTATTTAAGTTGTTCTCACTTAAAAGGGGCCACAGACAGACAGCAGAGTGCTCCTTCATTCACTCCAATGGTCCCCAGTGGGTACCCTCTGTGTTTTAGGCCCTACTCCAGGTGCTGGAGATTCAGAGAATGGGATAGATAAAGTCACTGAAGTCTTCATGAAGCCTAAATATGGGGAGGGGACGTAACGTTAAATAAAATGAATCATTTGGCAGGCAGAAAATAAAGGAAGCGGCTGATAGGGAGTGACCAGAATGGGGAGCAAGTAGAGTTGATTAAGACCTAGTGGTTGATAAAGACCTAGCCACTCTCTTAGAGAGGTGATTTTGGATTGGGAGATGCAGGAAAAGAGCACTATGCAGCAGTGACAAGTGGAAAGGCTTTTAGAGAGGAACAAGCTGGAGAGGAAGGCTGCAAGAGCAGAAAGGAGGATATTGTGTCTGAAAGACAGAGAGGAAAGAGATGGTAGGATACACTTAGAGGAGTGAGGGGACAGGATCAGATCATAGAGCACTTTGTAAGCCATGTTACAGAATTGATTTCATTCACTGTATAACCAGCAGTCATTAAAAAATTTAAAGCAGAGAAGTGAAATGATCTGACTAAAATTTAAGAGATGTTTTAGATTGCCATATGGGTAATAAATTGGAGCCAGGGGAGCTGGGTAAGGGTAGAGGACAAGACACCAGGTAAGAAGTTTGAGAGGAGTGCAGGCATGCAGACTGCAGTTGATAGGGTACACCCAGGATGTGGAAGATATGGAGAGATTAGTGCTCTGCAGAAAGGACCATGTTGGTGAACATGTCGCAGAAGAAGTGGTTGAAGGAAATGAACACTGAGCATTGTTAGCTGGTAAAGGCAAAGATCATGACAGGTGTCATCACCTATGACAGCTGTTTCCAAATCCTTATGTAGCTTAGTTCCAGAGTGACAGCTTTACATTGTGCTGTCTCAGAGGGTAGACAAGGAAGGTTTACTCTATACCTCATGGATTGGAACCGTGGTCCACTAATTATAGACTATGTGACTTTGAGGATACAACATCTGTTTAACAGGATTGCTGTGAAGATAAAATAAATTAATGTTACAAAAAAATACATAGAAATGGCCTGACTCATGATAAGTACATAGTAAGTCACAGATTGTAACAACAATTAGGATTATTATTTTTATTAGAAGAAAATTATTCTGGGGCACCTGGGTGGCTCAGTCGGTTAAGCATCTACTTTTGGCTCAGGTTATTATCAGAGGATCCTGGAATCAAGTTCCACACTCGGCTCCCTGCTTGTTTGGGAGCCTGCTTCTTCCTCTGCCCCTCCCTTTGCTTTCTCTCTCTTTCAAATAAATAAATAAAAATCTTAAAAAAAAAAAAAAAAGAAGGAAGGTATTCTTAGGCAACTGTCTTTTAAATATTTTTATTTTAGAAAACTTTTTTGAGAATTTGATGAAATATATGCTTTTCCTTCAGAAAAAATGCACAAAATATCTACACCTGCACACACATACACATACAGTTTTTAATATAAATTTTAGCACTTAGCAGACACCTCTGAGAGCCTATCCATGGACTGACTTGATAGGGGAGCACAGAACTCAGTAAGAAGCCCTGTTTAAAGAGAAAGGAATTGAGAAGCCCAGACTTGGCTTACACATAAGCTTGTTGATTCATGGAGAAATTAAAGTAGGAGATGTCTCCAGCCTTTCCTTTCTCTCCAAGGCATCATGGAGCAGCCTGGGGGGAGGAGAACATCACACACACCAACAACAGTAGCAACAACAGCATCAGAAGCACAAGAAGGCCCACCTCTGAGGACAGTGGTGGCCCTGCATATACATAAGTATGGCCAAAGGACCATAGGTTTTCATCAGAGAAAGATGCAAGACTGTGAGGGATGATGGGGTGATGCCTGGATCTTACCTGATCTAGGTGAAAAGAGACTTATAGGGAGTGTTTTTATATTTCTATGGTGGGAAATGAACAGAGAAATAATATTTATTACTATTATCCAAATGGACTCTCGGTTGTTGTGGCCTGGGGGAGCCTAAGAATTAGGTATCTTCTGGTTTGCTACAGAAGGCAAACTCAAAGGTAGTCATGCATTTGGGCATGTTCAGCAACTCCCCCATCCTCCATTGCCACTGAGGTATGGCTGGATATGTACATATACACAGTGAATCCAAAGCACCTAAGGAAGTATCCATTACAGAGCATGTGTTCAATAAACGTGCATTGACTAAAAGAAAACAGGCATAAAAATACCATGAGAGTCAAAGTGAGGAATCACAATCTCACTCAAAAATGAACTTTAAAAAGAGTAAAGCTGTAGGAAAATAGAATGTTTTGCCCCAGGAATGGCTAGACCTTTAAATCAGAAACAGGGCAGAGATACTGGAAGAGAATATATGTTTTAAATGTACTGTTTGAAGTGTGTGTGCATGTGTGTGTGTGTGTGTGTGTGTGTGTTTGCCATGGATCCGTTTCTTCAAATGAAATTTTATACAAAAGTCTAGTAAATTGCTTAGATAGAAGAAGAGTTGTTCTCGTTGTGGAGATGGGCACTGTCCTCAACCCACCTGCTGGGCCTAAGGTACTCCTCCAGAACTCTAAAGGTACAGTTTGAAAATCCACTAGATTTGGTGACCCTTAACAGCCTTGTTAGATTGTCTCTGAACATGGAAAAAAACTGAGTTGACATTGCCTTGAATGACTTTATCTTTGGTTCAATTTTCCTAGATGTCTAATCATGGAGGCATAAAAGGATTGAAAATCCCACTGAATATATACTCCCCAAGAAAACTCCCCTGGAGTTCACTTGGGGCATCCCCACACTAGCTACAGCCACCTCCAGCATACCTCTTCATGGACTTGGGGGAGAGTTCCTTTTCCACCTCCTTCATGGGCATGCTGTAGGAGTCTACATTGTATTCACTGTCATCATCATACTCGTGGTCTAGCAGTGTTCTTGCCCATGTTCCCATGTCATAAGGGGGCAGCATTCCTCCAAACTCAGAAGGCAGGATCTCAGGATGAATTAGTTGGTGTAGACTGTTCAGGTTGTTACCATGCAAAAATATCTACAAATGCAAGAAGGGGAGAGGAGAAACACACACGGGAGAATAAATACCATCCAAATGCTAGGAGAAGGAAGTGAGGCTAGGAAAAGCAAAAACAAGATTTTTCCATGTCTGTTAAAATATTTAAGTCCTTCATCCACTCTGTGAAACAGACAGAGATGGTATGTTATCCTAATATGTCATATAAAAATCCTGAGGCATAGGAATCTTAGGTAGTTCCTAGAAAGTCAGAGAGTGATTGGGTTAAAGAGCTGGAACCTGAAATTTGGTTTCCTACTTTATAGTGAGGACATGAGCAGAATCCAATGGGCATGTTGATCTGTACATCATCTTGACATTAGTTATGCAAAGCTAACGATGTGCATAATGAATGCTGTTAAAATAGACCATTCTCATAAGGGACTCATCAACTTTAGAGCCCATCCAAGTTATTAAGCCCAAAAGTTGTTACCAGTATGGCTTTCTCTTTAACCATCAATAAAAATAAGAATACTGTAACCACTAAATTACTGTTTTGTAATGCAAAGTGTTTGATGTAAATAAAAGCAAATTAGCATTATCATAATGTAAAGTTGAGTGAAGGTACATCCCAAAGGACTTATGGTTCTATAATGCTGCCAGCATCATCTCTACTAGAGGTTTCCATGCTTATTTTTAAAATAAAAATGGAATAATGGAGTGAAAATGTAAAGATGTATGTATATATTAATTATTGGTATTACCTAGAGCTTTTTTTTGAAACTAAAAAATCATTGGGGCACCTGGGTAGCTCAGTTGGTTGAGTGTCAGACTCTTGGTTTTAGCTCAGGTTGTGATCTCATGGTCATGTGATCAAGCCCCACATCAGGCTCCTCGCTCAGTGTGGAGTCTGCTTGGGATTCACCCTCTCAATCTCACTCTGCCCCTCCCCCAGCTCTCTCTCTCTTATAAATAATCTTTAAACTAAAAAATTATTCAAGATACATATTCAAGACTTGTTTCTCCATAAATTTTACCTCTTTTCTCTTCTTTCATCTCAATCTCAAAACTGTAGATGTCTTCCCTGAAAAAGCACTCTTGTCATCTCATATAATTTATATAATATTTAAGGATTATAGTTTATAAGTCACTTAGAAATAGTCAGTCATAGTTTCTAAGTGACTCATACTTGAGGTTTATGATGAATAGGCTAACATAATTATTTTTGCTTTCTGTCATTTTAGAGTCCACTGAAATAAATATATAGGACAACAAAGAAAAACTAGTCTACAACACCCAACAAAGTGATAGGGATGGGAATTATAAATCAACAAGAAATTTCAACAGATTATGGACTACTAAAAACAGATGACAGCAGGTTGCTGGCCACAATAGGCAGAGTAAACCGCTACCTGAAATATTTGATATGGAGCCTACAGAGGTGGAAGATGCTGTCTGCTCCAAAGCACATTAGGTTAATTGCAAACTTTACACCATCCTGCTCCTCTTTGCATAGCACAAGAGCCCCCCCACCACACACACACACACACACACACACACACACACACACACAGGTTCTTCTCATAAGAAATCAAAATAATTTGGGGGGGTAGTTAAGTTCTAACAACTGAAACTCTTGTTTTATTAGTTATACAACTTTATTTCATTAGATGTGTTTCTTCATGTAAGAAACCTCTTCAAGTCATGCACAAGTTATCATAATAAATCCTTAGAGATTTATCTTAGCACACTACTTCCTCTCTCTTTGCTAACATTCTGCTACATCCTCCCTCAACATCACTTTCAGATTTGGCCTTATTTCCTCTCTCACTGAAAAATAGGGCAACCGGATGAGACCCACCCACCAGCATCTGTGTCTGTATGCTGTGCCTCTGCTCCTAGTTCAATAGAAAAATAAATTCTACAAAGGCCAACCTCTCCACCTGTGTCCTAGAAGCCATCCTCTCTCCTACTCAGTTATACTGCTCAAGCAAAATTTTCTTCTGTCTCTCACATCATCAAATTTCCTCTGGGGGATATTTCCCATCAGAGCAAAGTTGCCAATCCCTCTCCTCCCATCCCCCCTCAAACAGATGCACAAAACCTCTCTTGGCCAGACTTCTACTTCCAGTTATTATACTATTTCTCTCCTTTCCTTTATTACAAAACTCATCAAAAGAGTTGTTTCACTGTCCAAATACTCTAGTCCTATTTTTCCAGAATCCAGTCTAAACCAGGCCTTGTTTTTCAGTAGAGCATGAAGATAGTTCCTGTCAGGCTCTTTCTTATTGCTAAATTCAGTGTCCAATTCTCAGCCCTTATTTTTCTTGAACTCTCAGCAGCATTGGATATAAATGACTCTCGTCATTACAACATTTATTCCCAGCATCTCTTGATTTTCTCCTACTTTGACAGATGCTTCTTTTTAGTCTCTTTTGCTGATTATTCCTCATTACCCCAACATCTTAATGTCACAGAGCTCCAGACTTCAGTTCTTGGATTTATTCTCTTCTCTAAGTGTACTTACTCCTTGGTGATCTCATTCAGTTTAGGGCCCTAAATATTGTTCACACACTGAAAATTTATATACTGCATCTAGACATTCATTTGAACTTCATATTGCTATTTCCACTCTCTACTGACATCTATATTTAAGAGGTCAACGGCCATCTCAAACTTACTATATCCAAAACTGAACTACAACTTTCTTCCCAAAATCAGCTCTTCCCTGTTTTCAACGTCATTTAGTTGTAGCACTGCTTCTGGTTTCTCAGGCTAAAATCCTCAACTCATCCTTAATTCCTTTCTAAGTTGTCACTAAATCCTTTTGATTCTTCATTCAAAATATATCATGAATCTGAACATCTGACCAGTTCCACCCCTACAACCCTAAGTCACGCTACCATCATCCTACAAATTGTATTACTGCACTAACCTTCTAATTGCTCTCCCCACTTCCACTCTTGCCACCTACACTCTGTTCTCAACACAGCAGCCAGAATGACCATGCCACAATGTTAGTCAGATCATGTTATTCTGCTCACAATTCCCCACTGGCTTCTCCTTTCTCTTAGAATAAATCCTATATGGACTTCCATAAACTTCTTCTTTGAACATATCTACTACTTCCTCCCTCCTGAAACACAACATGCACACATTTGTCTCGGGACATTTGCAGAGGAGGTTTCTTCTGTCCCATGATTTTTGCCTTTAATTATTTCCATGGCTTATCCTCCCATATCTTGTAAGATTTTCATTTATTAAGGTTTTGTGGGTTTTTTCTCCTTACATTTTTTTCTCTGCCATCATTTCATTCAACAAGTCTTGTCCATGTGGACTCCCTTGCCTCAGAGTACCTTACTATTCTAAGAATTAGCCTAAATAATACTTTCATTTTATTTCCCTACACTGTGCCATTAAAGAGATTATGGTAGGTCACCTGAGTGGAAGGGAGAAAAGAGAAATATATTTGGGAATGAGTAAGGAATCTAAGACAGAGTCCACCATATTGAAGAACATGTAGAAAGTTGCACCAATCAGTGAGGAAGCCTGTTTCCTGTCAGCTCTTGGGAGTGACAAGACCACAACCCTGGAATAACTGAAGAGTGCATGGAGGTTGAAACCTAGGCATTGGGTTCCAGCTTTAGTGAAGATGCTATTTTCCTTTTTCACAGACAACTCGGGAGCAGAATGATACCTTAATTCAAGGAACTAATACTGACTTGAATAGTGAGGATGTCAGAAGCAGCCATCCTGGATGGAAAGTTTCTTTCCACATGAAAGGTTCTAGAGGGGAGCCTAGATGGCTCAGGTCATGATCCTAAAGTCCTGGGATTGAGTCCTGCATTGGGCTCCCTGCTCAGCAGGAAGTCTGCTTCTCCCTCTGACCCTCTCCCCTCTCATGCTCTCTCTCTCATTCTCTCTCAAATAAATAAATAAAATCCTTAGAAGAAAGAAAGAAAGAAAGATTCTAGATATTGATGAGAATTTGAGAAAGGATTCCTCTACCACCTAGGGTTACTGTTCCCATCAGTCCAATATGGTTGAGACTTGAAGATTTCATTTAATTATAAAAAACAAAGAAGAAGAATCAGGTGTTTCCTTTTTGTGACAAAAGATGTACAATTATTCCTTAGGTTTTCCTTTGCCATTTTTTTTAGAGCACAGATTTGTAGCATCTAAAGTATAGAATGTTTGAGTAATATTATGATGCTGAATCACTTGGAGTACCTGTAAAGAAATATAATAGCTTTGTACTTTATATTGATTATATATATAAGTAGAAATAAAAATGTTTAAACCTATAACTATTTTCTCTTATGAAGATTTACAAGTCATATAGTTTTAATTAAAGTGGCAAAGCTCAGATACCTCACTTCCATCTAGAATAATGCTATTCATGAATTTTTCTAGGCATTGTCAAAATTATCTAATTCAATCAAAATAACCCCAAACCTGGAGCTTGGGGTTAGACTTGATCCTCCTTAGTCTTTTTCAACAGAGCAGTCCACTGTGCTCAGAACAAGTCACCCCTGTATTCAGTCTTTCAAGTATTTCTCACTTCACTCTGACTGAAAGCCCAGACCCTTACAATGGAATACAAGGCCCCCTATGATCTGGCCCACCATATTCCCTTCTATCCCATCATCTACTACCCTCATCAGTAGCTCATTCTGCTCCAGCTTTCTGTGTCTTCTTGCTGTTTGCCAAGTATACCAGGCATGTTTGTCTTTGCTATGCCCTCTGTCTGAAACTGTCTTCCCTCAAATTCACATTTTCAGCTCTACTACCTCCTAGCTGTGATTTAGAACAATTTGCTTAACCTTCTGTGCCTCATTTTCCCATCTACAGAGGGAGAAAAATAACAATGCTTCCCCTAGAGCCGTCCTTGTAATGAGTAAATGAGTTACCATATGTAAAGTACTTAGAACAGCATATGGCATAGAGTGACTACTACAGAAGCATTCACTAGTATAATATGTACTAAAAGCCCGAGCAGGTGTTTTGTATCACCTGACCACCTCTTCATAAAACAGAGTTTGAAAGTGTGGTTTGTGAAGCAAATCAATACATTTTTCTGAAGTCTAACATGTAAAATGATATGATTCTCACCAGTAGAAACAATTCCTGATATAAACTGTAATTATTTACAGAAGCCTTCCTCCTATACTGCGGAACATTTCAACAAATTCATATTCAGAAGATCTTTGGCTCAGTGTTTGATACAAACACATACTTAACAATTATTTCTCCTCTATGCTCACAATGAGGTTTCTAGAACACAGCTCAGAAACACCTGAGGTGCCTTCTCATTCATTGAGAAACATGAAAAATTACCTTCAGTACACATTTACATAAAGTGTATTTTATTTTGGAACTAATCATTTGAAAATTGGTCACAGCACAGTGGTAAAAATAGCACTAAATCTGGAGATATTTGGATTCATATATTAGCTCTACAACTCTACAGTTCCGTAAATGAGGAAGCAAGTTACTTAGGCATCTACATACAGACTTAGTTTTCTCAGCTCTGAAATAGGAGCTAAGGCTTCCTACATTTACTCTTCAGAACCTTTTGGATAAAGTGAAATAAGGGTATTAAAATCCATCTTAAAACCTATATTATTAATCATAATGATAAATGTGTTCAGCATTTACCATGTACCATGCACTGTGCTAAATACTTTATAAATTGTCTTATTCACAGAAAGAAAATGATTATTTTGTTGTATGTACTTTGAATATCCTCGTTGTTAGATGAAAATCGATCTTAGAACTCAAGTAACTCGCCATTTAAAGAAATGTTAATATTTCTACATATCAGCATTCTTTCTGAAATGTGTAAGTGATCATGACAATCACTATAAAGTTACATTAGAGATTACAAAATTCACTATACTCAATGTGATACCTATTGTGAAATAACTAACATTCATGTATCAGCTTATAAAGTTACAACTTATCTCTAGGTCTCACTTGAAATTAAGTATACTAATAACAATCTAGAAACATGACACAACTTTTTTTTTTTTAACTTTTAAACGTAGGCTTTAATATCTAATGAATGTACTGAAATGTTCTCCCAATTTGTGGGAAAGTAGATGAGCAGGCTTTTAAATTTTTATTTCATATATACAGTGATCAGAATTAATCATAAGGTCTTTGAGGGGTTTTAAATGTCTTGTATGTTGAATATTTACATGCAATATAGAGGCACATTTGACTACAGCTAATATTACATACATGTTATATAGCATAATTCATTGAATGTGGGAGGAGAAAGAATATATAAACAAAGAAACAAACATATACCCTTTTCCGAGTCTTCTCCTTTAGGAAAGGCCGGATCACGGTGTACAGGGCATGGATATACCACGGTTGATTGACAAAATGAATTCCTCCAAATCGTGCTGGGAAACTATCCTAAAGGGATATGGAGTGGGGACAAAATCAACACATGCTTTAGTATATTGAGAAGGCTTGAGGAAGGTCATATGGTATATACATTTGTTATTCCACATGTTTAAACGAGACGATTTGTACAGTTAAAATGAATTAGAAAGAAGGAAGAATCTTACTGCATGAAACACTGTAACTTTCAGACCTAAACTGAAGTAATATGTAATACAGCAAATCCTTCTCCAGCACAGTTTGTTGATAAGAACTTCAACATTTTTAGAAAGTGCCATAATTTAAGCCTACAAACTGTTAACAGTCATTATAGGCCAAGAAACAGAAATAAAAGACATTAGGGATTTGTCAAATACTAAATTTACTTCAGGTAAGTGTTTTATTTAAATTATTTCTGTTAAAGCGTATTTAAATTAAAATATATATTTTTTTAATTTCACTATAGTCATCTTCAATGTGAGCACTGTCATATATCAAAACTCACTTCAGGGGGGCCTGCGTGGCTCAGGTATAAGCATCTGCCTTCAGCTCAGGTCATGAGTTCCAGATTCTGGGATTGAGTCCCACGTTGGGCTCCGGGCTCTGTGGGGAGTTTGCTTTCCCTCTCATTCTGCCTCTCCCCCTACTCATGCTCTCTCTCAGTCTCTCTCTCTCTCAAAATGAATAAATAAAATCTTTAAAAAAGAAAACTCGGGACGCCTGGGTGGCTCAGTGGGTTCAGCCGCTGCCTTCGGCTCGGGTCATGATCCCAACGTCCTGGAATCGAGTCCGGCGTCGGGCTCTCTGCTCATCAGGGAGCCTGCTTCTCCCCTCCCCTCTCTGCCTGCCTCTCTGCCTGCTTGTGTGATCTCTGTCTATCAAATAAATAAATAAAATCTTAAAAAAAAATAAAAATAAAAAAGAAAACTCATTTTATTCTATCTTATCGACTTCATCATAAACATTCTCCTTCCCTTGTTTCAGCCATAAAAAAAGGGCAGGAAATATGCAAAAACAAAATCAAAGCTTAGTGTTGTAGTATAAGAAATGTGAGGATGCATTTTGCTAGGTTAAATTAAGTCAAAACCCTCGGAGTGCACCCCATAGGAAGAAAATGGGCCTATTGTAAAGAGCTCACTTGTGTAAGGTTGCATGTGACGTGATTTAGAGAGGTGTTTTCTTTCTGTGTGACTAACAGAAACAGGTAACAGGTACATCCCACTTCACTCCATAATAGGAAGGAAATCCTTAACTGAATGAATTGCAACATCTGACCTCACTTGAGTATGCTACGGATTCCACATAAATGGACTGATTCTTGCTATTAGTTCAAAACCCCACACTGAACTGACTACAAAAGTCTTATTAAAAACAAACAAACTATACCACTAGAAGGGTCTCTCAAGTCATCACAATATCTGGCATTCTTTTGGATTCTATTCAGAGCATGAATGAGAACAAAGGAAAAGCAAAGGAACTGAAATAATCATAGATGCATTTTCTAAATTTAAACTTTTTCTTTCTTCCTTTTTTTTTTTTTTAAGATATTATGTATTTGACACAGAGAGATCCAGGGAGAGAGGAAAGACAAGCAGGGCGAGTGGGAGAGAGAGAGGCAGGCTTCCTGCTGAGCAGGGAGCATGAAGAGCCGAAGGCAGACGCTTAATGACTAAGCCATCCGGGTGCCCCTAAATTTTTTCTTATATTAGGTTGTCTAGTCAAAAACATGCATGGTATAATCCCATTAAAGTGTTCTAGTTTTGGGGGGACACTTAGGAGCATTAATAATTAATCATGGTTTTCTATGTTCATTTTCAGAGCCAATAAGTGCTTCTTTTTGCAAAGCAATTTCTATCTCTGGGAGTAACACACCATAAAAAGATAACAGTACTTAAATAAATAAATAAATAAATAAATACATTAGAATAACTGTAGGTAAAATACGTCTCCTTTTATGTCAGTGCCTTACGTCTTTAATAAACACGTACTTTTCATTCCTCAAGAAGTTGTTAGAATAATAGAAATGAATCAGCTAGAAATACAGACATAATATTTTTTTAGTCATGACATTTTTATGCATAAAGAGAGAATAACGTATATGCATTTTAGAGAATCCTAAGATAAACATGCATGTGCCCTCCACTCAGCTTAAAAACTAGAACACGGCTAGTAACCTTAGAGTTCACTGTATTCATATTCTCTGACCCTCTCCCATACTTTAAAATTTCATATTGTAATTCTCTTGCTTTTATTTTGTAAATATTACAAATATGTATTACATTTTACCTGTTCTTTTATAATTTTGTATATTTTATTTTTTTTCTGTGTATACATACATACACCCCTAAAATATAGTTAGGTTTTTCTAAGTACTTACACTTTATAAATATGTCACTATAATGAATATATTCTTCTGTTGTCACATTACATTGTTTTTGAGGCTCCTCGTACTTGAGTTTTATACATGTGCAGCTGTAGTTCATTGTCACCATTGTATATAGTCTACTATTGTACAGTACATCATAATTTATTTTCTCTTGTCAGTGCATATTGTTTTCCAAATATTTGCTCTGCTTTGCCATCACCAGCCCTGCTGCTGTGCAAACTTCATCTTGTACATGTCTTTTGGGCACGTTCAAATGTTTGTGTGGCGTGTATCTCTAAAGTGTTAACGTTGAGTCATAGAATGTATATACTTCAACTTTACATCATTGGTAACAGTGATTATATCAATTTATATCCCCCCCCCAGCAACAAAGAAGGTCCCAGCTCTTCCACATACTGCACTTGGTATTGTCAATCTGTTTAATTTTTGCCAATTTATGGGTTATGAGATAGATTTTCATGTAACTTTAATTCCCTAGTTACTTTGTCTTTGCTTATTCTAATTCCATCATTAATAACATTATTTAATAATATAACCATCTAATAATATGTATTTTCTTAGTCCTTGAGTGCCTGAATTTGGTTACTGTATCTGCTGATCTTGCTTACAGTATCTTGTCTTCGGTGAACTCATATGTGGCTGATATTAATCATTGGGAATCCTGAAGTAGGTGGCTTGAAGATGCCTTACTCCAGGTAAGGTCTGTATCAGCTCCTACTAGCTCCTCCTCCTACTCCTACCAGCTATCAACTTGGTTTGGCTTTAATGTAATTTCCCATTTTGGGATTCCTCTGAATGTACAGTGCATATTCAAATCTCAAACTCATATGAGAAAATTATGGTCTCAGATTATCAGAGAAAACTATTATTATTACTACCAATATTATTGTTAATATTATTTTTCTACCTATTTATGGGAGAGAAGGAGAGGTTTATTTAAATGTTTCCTAGCCAGCAGGGATTTTCCTAGCACAAATCTTTCCTGGAGGAATGCAGAGTCTCACATTTAGTCCCCATTTGCCCTCAGTCTCAGCTGAGGCAAGCCTCATCTTGGCTTCTGCCCACCCCAGGTCTTAGGAAATCATTACCCTCTAAAGCGGTAGGTTCCCACAGTCAACACTTGGCTCCAGAACC
>RCUC01125671.1:0-11108 GCA_003697995.1 Taxidea taxus jeffersonii | reverse complement strand
TTTTTTTTTTTTAAAGGTCTCCAGTACCAAAATTCACTAATAACTTAGTGCCTTAATTCATTAGCATCAAAAACCCTAAAAGAAACCAAATTCTCTTCAACTGGTGAACAAATAAACTATGGTATATCTATACAGTAGAGCACTACTCAGCAACAAAGAAAGGACAAAGTACTGATACATGGGAAAAAAAAAAAAAAAAGGAATGTCCAAAACATTAAGTGGAAAGTGACCTAAATTACATACTACATAATTCCATTTAAATATCAAAATGTCATTAAAAGAATTATCTTCTGGAAAAGACAAAACTATAGGAAAAGAAAAGAGATTAGTGGCTACAAAGGGTATAGATTACATAGTGGCAATACAAAAGAACTTTTGGATTTAGTGGATGTTATGGATTAAAATGTGTTCCAAACAAAATTCCTATGCTGAGATCCTAACTCTTGGTGCCTCTGAGTGTGACCTTATTCAGAGACAGGGAATTTACTGAGAAAATCAAGTTAAAATAAAGGCAGTAGCATGGATCCTAATCCAATATAACTATCTAACAAAAACTTAAATTTGGACACAGATAGTCATAGAGAAAAGATAGTGTGAAGAGATGTAGGGAGAAGATAATCATCTGCAAGCCAAGGAGAATGGCCTGGAATAGATTCTGATCATATAACCCTGAAGGAACCCACCTTACCTACATCTTGATTTTAGACTGCTAGCCTTAAGAACCATGAGATGATAAATTTGTTATTTAAGCCATCCAGTTTGTGTTATTTTGTTACAGTAGTCTTAGCAAAGTAATATAGTGGAACTATACTGTACCTTGATTGTGGTTGTAGTCACATGGCTGTACATTTGACAGAATTCCTAAATTGTACACCAAGAGAGTAAACTTTACAGAATGTAGGTAAAAAAGTGAATAAATGGAGTACCTGGGTGGATGATCAGGTTAAGCCTCTGCCTTTGGCTTGGGTCATGATCTCAGGGTCCTGGGATAGAGCCCCATATCAGGTTCTCTGCTCAGTGGGGAGCCTGCTTCTCTTTCTCCCTCTGCCTGCCTCTCTGTCTGCTTGTGATCTCTCTCTCTGTGTCAAATAAATAAATAAAATATTTTTAAAAAATGAATAAACCACAGCTGAGCAAAAAACACATTTTGTTATCTAAAAAATATAACTGTAAAATAAAAAGGACACGAGATTCAAGCAAACACTTCACAAGGGAATTATACAAATGGTGAAAAAGCACATTAAAAGATGTTTAAAATCATTAGTCATTAGGGAAAATCTAAGTAAAACTCATTATGTAATGGGTATAACATATATCCATTATAATGGCTAAAATTTAAAAAGATTTGCAATATCAAAGTATTCATGAAGAGATGGAATAATGGAACTGTCAGCTATTGCTCATGGGAATATGAATTGGCACAACCAATTTGCCAAAGAGGATTGATTTTTTTTAACCAAGACCCTGATAGTTTGCTCCTTTTTTGTTATTGTTTTTTATCTGAGCAATGTTGACACATAATGTGCATTAGTTATCAGTGTACAACTTAGTGATTTGACAAGCTTATACATTATGCTATCATCTATCTTGTTACATCACTATTATAACAAGTTATAATATAGTTATATTAGTATAGTATATCACTAACTATATTCTTTATGCTATGCCATGCTTTTTATTACCATGACTTATTCATTCTATAACTGGAAGACTCTATCTCCCTCTTTTTTAAAAATATTTTATTTATTTGAGAGAGAGACAGAGAGAGCATGAGTGAGGAGAACATAAAAGGGAGAAGCAGACTCCCCATGGAGCTGGGAGTCTGTTGTGAGACTCAATCCCGGGACTCCAGGATCATGACCTGAGCTGAAGGCAGTCACTTAACCAACTGAGCCACCCAGGTGCCCCTCTATCTCCCTCTCTTAACAAACTTTTCCCAAATCCCTATCCTCACCCTTCTGTCAAGCATTTTTTCTCATTATAGGTTTCATTCTGTTTTTATTTTGTTTTTAGATTCCACTTATGAGTGAAATTATATGGCACTTTATTTTCTCAGTTTAACTTAAATCACTAGAATATCTTCTAGGTGCATTCATGTTGTCTCAAATGACACAATCTCATCCTGCTTTATGGTTATGTAATATTCCGTTGTGGTATATATATCTTCCTTATCCATCTGCCCATTGATGGATGCTTAGGCTACTTCTATATCTTGGCTATTGTAAGTAATGTCATGAAGATAGGGGTACATATATATTTTCAAATTAGCATTTTTGTTTTCTTTGGGTAAATACCCAGTAATGGAAATATTTATTAATATATTTTTCTATTTTGAATTTTTTGGGAAACCTCCATACTCTTTTCCACAGTGGCTACACTAATTTACATTCCTACCAACAGTGCACAAGGTTCTTTTTTCTCCATATCTTACCCAACATTCATTATTTCTTGTTATTTTCATTTTAGCTATTCAGACTAGTGTAATGTGATATTGCATTGTGGATTGATTTGCATTTCCTTAACAAAACAGAAAAGAATATCCAATGGGAAAAGGACAGTCTCTTCAACAAATAGTATTGGGGAAGCCAGTCAGCTATATGGAAAAGAATGAAACTGAATCACTTTCTTATACACAAAATAAACTCAAAATGGATTAAAGACCTAGATGTGAGACCTGAAATCATAAAACTCCTAAAAGAGAGCACAGGCACTAATATCTCTGATAATAGTCACAGCAACATTTTTCTAGATGTGTTTCCTGAGGTGAGGGAACAAAAGCAAAAATAAACTATTGGGACTTCAACAAAATAAAAAGCTCCTTCACAGAGAAGGAAACAATCAACAAAACTAAAAGTCAACCTATTGAATGGGAGAAGATATTTGCAAATGACAGATCAAAGAAAGGGTTAGTGTACAAAATATATAAAAAACATATACAACTCAACATCCAAAATCAAATAATCCAATTTAAAAATGGACAGAAGACAGAAAGGACATTTCTCCAGGATGGACCTGAAGACATGAACAGACATTTCTCCAGGGGAGACATCCAGATGACCAACAGACATATGAAAAGATGCTCAATATCACTCATCATCAGGGAAATCGTATCAAAAGTACAATGAGGTATCACATCACACCAGAGTGACTAAAATCAAAAACAGAAGGAAAACATGTTAGATGAGGAAAAGTCACCCTCTTGCACTGTTGGTGGGAATGCAAACTGGTGTAGCCACTCTGGAAAACAGAATGGAAGTTCCTCAAAGAGTTAAAAATAGAACTACTCTACCATCAAGTATCTGCCCTACTAGGTATTGACCATAAGGATACAAAAATACCAATTTGAGATACATGCACCCCTATGTTTATAGCAGCATTATCTACAGTAGCCACATTATAGAAACAGCACTAGTATACATCCGAAGATGAATGGATGAAGATGATATGGCATATACATAAAATGGAATACTACTCAGCCATAAAAAAGAATGGAACCTTGCCATTTTCAACAACATGGATGGAGGTAGAGTGTATAATGCTAAATGAAATGAATTAGTCAGAGAAAAACAAATACCATAGGATTTCACTTGCACACGGAATTTAAGAAACAAAACAAATGAGCAAAAGGAAAAAAAGAGACAAATCAAGAAACAGATTCTTAGCTACTAAGAACAAACTGATGGTTATCAAAGGGGAGGTGGGTAGGGGAGATGGTTAAAACAGGAGATGGGATTAAAAATGTGCTTGTCATGATGAGCCCTTATGATGTATGGAATTGTTCAGTCACTATATTGTACACTTGAAATTCATCCTATTGGTTCTTTTTGTCTGGAAAGCCCTAGTATAGGTACCAAGACAATTCAGTAGAGAAAGAATAATTTTTTGGTAGACATTGCTAGAAAAATTAAATAACCAATAAAATGTTTAATCTATACTTTGTACTATACACCAATATTTTATATATATCTCATAGACCTAAATGTAAAACCTAAAATTATAAAAACTTCTGGAGGAAAAAAAACAATAAAGGACAAATTTTTTATAACCTGAGATTATAATCTCAAAAAAATCTCTTTGATATGACACAATAAGCAAAATAAATTTAAATGATAAATTGGATTTCCTTAAAATTAATTTGCATGTTATGCAAAAGATATCTTTAAAAAATGAAAAGATTGGCCACCAATCTGGCAAAATATTGAAAATCATATATTTGATAAAGGATTTATATTTAGAATATATAAAGATTATTCAAGAATCAATAATAGAAAACACCCCAATTTAAAAACAGACAAAATACTTTGACAATTCATCAAAGAAGATATGTGGATGGCAAGTAAGCATATGAGAAGATGCCAAATATCAGTAATCATTAGGAAAATGCCAATAGTAACTACAATGAGATACAACTACATATTTATTAATATACCTAAAATTTAAAAAAAAAAAAACAAATGTTGGTAAGGTTGTCAAAGAACTAACTATGGGAATGTAAAAAGCTATAATACTTTGTAAACCCTTGGTTATTTTCTTTCAAAATTAGACATGTAATTAACATATGACCTAGATATTCTGCTCCTACATATTTACACAAGGGAATTGGAAATATATAGTCATAAAAAGACTTGTGCATAAATATTCATCACAAGTTTATTGCAATAGGACAAATCTAGAAACAACTCAAATATCCATCAAAAGGTGAATGGATAAATAAATGGTGGTATATATATATAATGGAAAGCTGCCCGGGAGTAAAATCGAACTCTTGACATGAGCAACAGCATAGATGAATCTTAATTATTTTGAGAAAAATGAAGCTAATAAAAAGTACGTTCTGTGTTAGTGCTCTCACATAGAATTCTAAAAATAATGGAAACTAAGTCTTAAGTTACAGAAATAACTATAGTGACAGAAAAACAAATCAGCGGTTACCTAAGGATGAAGGGTTGACAGAATTGAGCAGGTGGTTACAAAAAGACACAAGGAAACCTTTGGGAGTGATGGATATAGGCTCATCTTGATTTTGGATTTGGTGATAGTTACATGAGTATGTACTATTTTAAAACATATCCATTTTATACTTTACACATGTGCACTTTATCAATTATACCTATATAGTCTATGAAAGAAAGGAAAAAAAAAGAATTATTCCTGTTTGACACATAATTTGATATTCAGAAGATTCTTATGCAAAGTAATTGTTATTTGAAGTCACTGCTTACCACCACATTGGTTCATAGTTGTGGCTGCCAAATGTTAAGGACCAGGTAATAAAAATGACTAGCTACTTAGTCCAAGTACAAATACAGTCAAAGGTAGTTTACAGTTTAATTATGGCTTTGTTATTGCCAGTGAGTATTTACTGAGAATTAACTGCTTGTCTTGTGATCATGTCACTACTAGAGATCATCTCCTATTACAGTGATCTAATCCTTTCTTAGTAGTTTGAAACAAAAGAGGACAAGAACTGCCTATGAAGTTAAACTGTAACTATGACAAAAACATCTGAATCTAAAGAGAAAAAAAAAATCTATCTAATTAGGTATCTGGCTCTACAGGTGAAAACATCTGAATGTTTAACAGTTTTTTTTTTCCTTTTTGTTCATATTCTGTAGCTTCCTGTTATTTAATTCAGTTAAAAATTTCCCATGTATCCAAGATGGTAAGGAAATCAAAAGAAATATTTGGGATACGCAAACAGAAGAAACATTTGGATCAATAATTTTCTTATTGATCTTAAATGGCTTTACTTTGTCCTGACAAAAGTTTTAATAAATTGGTAACTGGTTAATATGATGAAATAAGTCTTTTTTCTGGATAGGTGAATACTTTTTTAAAAGACTATAACATTAATCAGTGTTTCTCAAACTTTAACAGGCACATGAATTAGCTAGATAGCTTATTATAATTATTCTTATCTAGTAAGTCTGGAGTGGGGTTTGAGACAGCATTTTTTAATCAATTTCAAGGTGGGCATATTAATTTCCTATTACTGCTATAGTTCATTCCCACAAAATACTGGAATAAAACAAAACAAACTTTTATTTACAGTTCTAGATATCAGAAATCCAAAATCAGTTTCAATAATGTTTGCAGATGTTTGTATTACTTCTGGAGGCTTTGAGGTTATATCTGTTAACTTGCCCTTTCCAGCTTCTGTTTGCATTCTTTTGCTCATGGCCTCCCATCACAACTACCTCTGCTTCTTTTTTTGCCATGTCAAATAACTTGTTCATAGACTCGCAGGATTGCGAATAGGTATCTTTGAAGCTATCATTATTTGTTCTACAACCAGTGCTGATCCATAAGCCATACTTTGAGTAAAAGTCTCTATAGTAAAGTCCAAATACACTCACCCTAGTAGGTTTTCTGGACAGAGACATCACTTTTTGGTTCTGTTGTTTATTCAAATATAGTACAGAAATGGAACCAAAACCAGAGGTCTTCTGTCCTGTCAACCAAATAATAACACCCACACCCACACACACACACACACAGACACACACACACACTTTATTTAAAGGATGACAGAATCACAATATATTTGATGGTCTATAATTTTATTCCTTGGATATTATATTTACAAACTAAACACTTTTTAAAAAAAGATTTATTTAGTTGACAGAGATAGCAGGAGAGCACAAGCAGGGGGAGCAGCAGGCAGAGGGAGAGGGAGAAGCAGGCTTCCTGCTGAGCAAGAAGCCTGATGTGGGGCTGAATCCCAGGACCCAGGGATTATGACCTGAGCTGAAGACAGCTGCTTAACTGACTGAGCCACCCAGGTGCCCCATAAACTAAATAATTTTAAAAGTCCTTCTGAGAAAAATATTTGTGTGTACATAAGAGGGAAAGAAAGGAGTTCGGGAAACAGAGATAAAGGGGTAGGTAGGGAGAGGAAGAGGAGAGAAGAGATTTAAAAAATGCATCATGATCTCAAGGTCATCAAAGCCCTGTGTCAGGGTCTATGTTCAGTGCAGAGCCTGCTTAAAACTTTCTCTCCCTCTGCCCCTCCCTGCAACACTCTCTCTTTCTCAAATAAATAATTAAAAAAAAAAAAAAAAAAGACTGTTCTTATCAGCATTCTTAGAGGAAAGCTGAAAAGTAAGTCCTGGGTATAGATGAATGGCTACTCCTCCTAGGTTCTTAGCTGATGAGGTTCTGGAGCCAATATCCCATACTGGAATCTCTTTTGACCCTGATTTCTCAGACCCCATTTGCTTAACCTCTCCTGTGTTCTTCTCTCTTACATTGTTTCATCCTAGGTTTCCTCTTCATACTATCAGAAATCCTATTCTTATTTTTTCTTTTACAGTAGAAATGTATGCATTAAAAACCAAAGTCTCAAACATCAACAATTGAAGTAACAGGTTTGGATTTTAGTGTGCTGAATTTTCAAACACTTTGCAGGTAAAGAGAGAGATATGATGCAACCCATATTGGGAATGCAGGATATGTGAGAAGCCTTCCTTCTTGGAATGAATCTGATTTCTCAAATATAAGGTCTATCAGGGCAAGAATGTTCATTAGCATAGCCCAGTTCCTGTCACATAATACTCACTAAATAAATATTTGTTGACTTTATGAATGAATGAATGAACAATGTAGGCAATTAAAGGTTGAAGCAGAGCATAGATAAATTTCTATAGTAAAACCGATTCATTCCCTGCCTACAAACGTTTTAGTTTATGTATTTATACATAACTTTATCAAAAACTTTTCTTTTCTTTATCAAAAAACTTGGGGGGGGCCTGGGTGGCTCAGTTGGTTAAAGCCTCTGCCTTCGGCTCAGGTCATGATCCCAGGGTCCTGGGATCGAGCCCCACATTGGGCTCTCTGCTTAGCAGGGAGACTGCTTCCCTTCCTCTCTTTCTGCCTGCCTCTCTGCCTACTTGTGATCTCTGTCAGATAAATAAATAAAATCTTTAAAAAACAAAACAAAACAAAACTTGGAAAGTCAATTGGTTCCTTAGCCTATCTCCTCAATCCATTATTTTGTGTAAAACACTCATATGTAATTACTTTTTTTTCCACTGAAACTTTAGGAAATGATAACTGAAAATAAGGGGGGGGAGGTCAACCTTCTGTTTTATACTAACTTTGAAAAAAAATAATCTTACAAATGCTAGGTAGCAATGCAATTATAATCCTCAATAAGAAATAAGAACTTCTGGAGGAAAACTAAGATGTCACATAACTAAACCTCCTCTAACAAATCAATTATAAACATGGAAAAAAAGATATGTCTAATATCTAGTTTTATTTATCTAATACCTAATATCTAATTTCCAGGCCATCTCCCTCACAGTTGTATAGTCAGTTAACAGAAGAACACTGTGAAATTTCTTGTATCTAAAGGCCGATGATGCAGAATTGTTGCTCTCAGTTGAACTGTGTCCACCTTTAAACACTGAAGAAGTTCATAGAAACCTGATTGCTGGACTTTGGGAGTATGCATTCACTAAAAGAAGAATACAGATTCTAGTGTCCTGACAGGAATAATCCATCATATTTCACTTCAGTGACACTTTGAGACCTGCAGTTTGACATTCTCATATAGCCTTTTATTCCCAAGCCTATAAAATTACTATACTTTTAGAATGCTATCTGTATTTTAAACATGGGCTTTCTGAAAGATCTATGGTTAAAATGTACCTTATATTCTCCTCTTAAGGAGATTTTATTTTACACTAGAACTTATGTGTTAGCTCTGACAATTTTTGAAAACTTGGAAGCCCTGTAGAGAAACACAAAATAAGAAGGATCTAAAATGTGTTTGTCCTTTTTAAACCTCTCTTTTTTTTTTTTTTTCATTTTTAAGGCTAATTTCGCAACAGAAAGAAGGATGACTAAAGCTTAAAAGTAAAGGTTATATAAGAATGATAATTGAGTCAATGACTTAACATGTCCCTCTGCTGGCAGGGGGTACTCTAGTGGGAAGACTGCCATTTTGGCAACATTAAATCTGCATTTATAGAAAATGCAACAGTATCTAGTCATAGTTGACCTATTAGAATTGAGATGATTCATTGAGATAATTTTCTACAATGAGACTATTAACTTTGAACAATTACCAGGGACCATGGATCTAGAAAAAAGAATTGAGGACCTACATATAAATGGAGTGCCTGTTTCACTGGGAAGAGATTAGGACCATCAAAACTGGGTTATGTGGAGATTACCATACAATTAATTACCATACAAAACTCCTATCTCAGTGTTTTCCTCCTTGTCTTCCATCACTGTATATGAAAAGTGTTGGCAGGAAGCAAAACATGGGAATGGTGTTAAGATACATGTCCTTGACAATGCTCCAGAAATAATTTGACTATATTTCCTCACAGAAAGAAAGTTAGGTATGGATATGAGAAAACTTTAACAACTCCGGCATATAATTAACTAGCAAGAAAAGCATATATTAGGGAAACAAAAGTACTGCTAGAATAAAGATATATAAGAAATCACTCAGGGCTATTCATTATAATCAATCATTATAATCAAGTCTGAAAAGTATTTAAACATTAAAAGGATGTTAAGGCATGTTAGGTAAAGTAAAAGTAATATTATTTTCTGGTGGTTAGAATTGAAATTATTTTAAGCAGAATTCCAGGAGAGGTACACATGTCAAATACTCACAGCATTATCTCCATATTTGTGCCCATTGAGAAGTGAAATATAAGAAATGCTTCATTAGAGTGCCCTTGTAGTCATTGTATTAGTTTGCAATCTTTCAATTTGCAGTTATTTGCAGATGTATCAAGTGTAATGGGCTCTATTCAGCAAGCTATCCTCCTTATTGGTTGCTTCTCACATGGTCAAGGGCATACTAAACACATTTTTGGAATGATTCCCTCTTTCAATCACTGTGCCAATAATCAGAATACAAGTGGATTCTTTTCATTTAGAACAACCAGGTGGCTGAAGAGAGTCAGTTAATAAGCAATCAGCAAAATCAAAAGCAATAATGAAGCCCTTCAAGGTTTTGTGCTGTATTGCCTGATATATAATCTCTATTTTGTGAGCAAATATACGGTATGTGTAGCAGTTGAATGACTTTGCTGATGCCACATTCTACTCTTTGCGAGTTTTATTCAGCTTTGAAGTTCTCACTGCCAGGAGAGATTTAACATCTGTTTGAAGGCATTACCTTCTGTTGTAGAAGACTCACTATTACAAAGTTGGGTTTTCTATTGATACTACATACAGTTTTCAGTAGTGCCTATCAATTTATCTTTTATCTATACAAAGAAATAAAGAAAAACAAAAAACCAATAGTCACAAAAATATATTTAGCCTATTTATCCAATTTGGGAAAAAAAAATCTATAGTTAGAAGGATTTTATCTGAATGCTATATTGGGTCCTCAGATCTTATAAGATTTTTCTTGCTCATGACAATCTGTTTTCATGGGGGTGGGCTTTATCATGTTCTATACTACTTTTATGTAGATTGGAACATTACTCCTCTGATGACATAAGTCAATATTTCTTTTTTTTCTCTTAATATTGTCTTTTGGGCATGACAGAGCCAGTGTCAATGTGAATAAAATTCAAAGACTAAATCAGAAAGGATCTTTAAAAACCTTAAGACAGTCTCCATTTCTCAATTGTATTTTAGATATCTTTAGTTATATTAGTTTATAATTTTATTCCAGATCAAATATTGCTTAATATTTAATTGAAGACATATGATAGAGATATGGGGACTATCAGGCTCAGATAACATTCTGAATAAGAAAAGTTCATTATCTGCTGCTCTACCTTATTTCATTTTTCTATTTCTTTAAGTGTCCAGTGCCCATTCAACATAGACAAGCAGTCAGTGCTTTCATTTTGCTCTTGTAATTTCAGAATTCCAAATACTTTGATTATGGTTAGCTCTATCTCATAAGGAACCCCTTACAGACTATAATTTTATTGTTATTTGAATACTATGGTACATTTATGTATGTGTGTCCCAGGAAGCATTAATTAATTTGTCCCAGAAAATATGTCAGAGCCTAATCTAATGTGAATGCATTTACTCACAATGTCCAACAATCAAGATACTGAAAAGGAGGGCAAGACAATACCGTATGTGTCCATGAAAACCTTCCCTGTATTCTAGGGAAA
>RCUC01125668.1:0-26946 GCA_003697995.1 Taxidea taxus jeffersonii | reverse complement strand
TTTTTTTTTTTTTAAGATTTTTAAAAATTTATTTATTTGACAGAAAGAAAGAGAGACAAATAGGCAGAGATACAGGCAGAGGGAAAGGGAGAAGCAGGTTCCCCGCTGAGCAGAGAGCCCAATTCGAGGCTCAATCCCACATCCCAGAGACCATGACCTGAGCCAAAGGCAGAGGCTTAACCCACTGAGCCACCCAGGCGCCCCTTTTAGAGTATTTTTTTTTAAAGGCTTTATTTACTTTTTTCTGAGAGAGAGAGTGCACGCACATGCACGAGCAGGGAAGAGGGGCAGAAGGAGAAGCAGGGTTCTTCACTGAGCAAGGAGCCCGATACAGGGCTCGATCCCAGGACCCTGAGATCATGACCTGGGCTGAAGGCAGACCCCTCACTGACTGAGCCACCCAGGCGCCCCTCGTGTTGTGCTTTTTAAAGATGTTTGGCTGTTATGTAGAAAACAAATAGAAGAAGGGCTGAGAGACAAACAAGAAAGCCCTTACAGTAGTGCGGGAAGACGTCATAGTGGTTTGGACTAAACTCCGGAGCTGAGCACATGTGGAATGCATGTGGAGAGAACCAAGAAAATCTAAAGGACCGGGTGAAGGATAAGGTGAGAGAAGGGGAGGCTTCAAGAACTCCCGATTTTAGGCTTGAGAAACAGGAGGTGCTGTTCTCTGAAAGGGAAAATGTTTGGAGGAAAAATGAAGGACTTTATTTGGGATCTGATACACTTGAGATCCCAGTAAATACCCACAAGGAGAGGAGACAGCATGTAGGCAGCAAACCGAAGTTTAGTGCTCAGGGAAAAGCCAGAGTCAACAACATGTAGAAGGTCTTAAACATCATGAAGGACGAGACCTTCCAGGGAAGGTGAGCAGATGATACGTGTGGCCGGATAAGGATGAGGCCCAACAGGAACATGATGCTGAGTGTGACGTCCGCAGGGCACCAGGAAAGACACACTCATCAGGGGCACAGCCTCATCGTGTCACTACAGCTGTCCTGTGGGACCACCAGGGAATCTCCTGCCTCTTCTGGACCTCCTGATAAACCCTCTTTCCCCACTCATGTGGCAACAGTTCGCATTATGGTTTGTGCCTCAAAGCAGAGCCACTCAACTCAAGGACAGGGGTGAGAATACCAAGACCAGCAGCTAGAAGACTTCTCAGGCTTGAATATATGTTCAGACAACTTTCGGTTGTTGGTATTGGCTTCACAGAGTTACTCAGAAAAAAAGAAGACAGACTGGAAGCTTGTTGGGTATTTTTTAAAAAAATTTTATTTATTTGAGAAAAAGAGACAGAGATAACGAGAGAGAGCATGAGTGGGCAGGCAGAGGGAGAAGCGGACGCCCCACTGAGCAGGGAGCCCAATGTGGGGCTCGATCCCAGGACCCTGGGATCATGATGACCTGAGCCAAAGGCAGACGCTTCACCAAGTGGGCCATCCACTTGTTAAAGTTTTCTTTTTTTTTTTAAGATTTTACTTATTTATTTGACAGAGAGAGAGACACGGCGAGAGAGGGAACACAAGCAGGTGGAGTGGGAGAGGGAGAAGCAGGTTCCACGCCGAGCAGGGACCCCAACACAGGGCTCCATCCCAAGGCCCTTGGATCATGACCTGAGCCGAAGGCAGACCCTCAACCGACTGAGCCGCCCAGGCATCCCCACTTGTTAAGTTCTGAAGGAAACCTAAGCCTGGTCTGATAACAGCCTATGATTCTGCAGCCCCAAACACGTCCAAATCCGCACCAACAGACAGGACCGTTCTCCCCAAGTGTCACCTTATCCCTGGCTATGCAGGACAAAAAGAAAGGACTGGAGTGAATAGGAAAGTATGCCAGGGCTAGGGCAGGAAGTCGTCTTTGACCTTTTTTCTCAAAGAGGAGAGTGCCCGATGGACCAGTGAGGACTGCTATCCTGCGTCCACCCCTCTGCAGAGGAGCCTCTTTGACGGTTTCTGAACCCTTCACCCCTACTGCCTGCGTCTAGAACAGACCAGTGGCCTTGTAACCCATGTCGGTTCAGATCGTGAGGCCACAGCCACACCTGTCTGAAGGCACCACACACATCTCAAGAAATCCTGGACTCACAACTGGACTCAGGTCCAGGACGGGAACACGTGCTGCCCGGGCTGGGGAGGGGACGATCACCGCCCATGCAGACTTCTGCATTTTGAAGCTGCACAGGTGGAGAGAAGGGCCTGCGTGCAGCACACTCCCAGGCAGGATGCACACCGTGCACCGCACAGCCACGGGAACTCCCGTCCTGACCGGTGAGGACATGGTCCACATGCTCCCCCAGGACCCCTCCCGCCCCTCCTTGCAGCCAGTTCAGGCACCGGCAGGTCAGCTGTAAGACAACATGCCCGCGGGCTTCTGAGACAAAGTCTGGGGACTGGAGAAGGGGAGTGTGGGGAGAGAAACAGGACTTATCCCGTGAGTCCCACTGTGCCTGTGTGTGCCACCTGGCAGGGAGGAACCCACCAGGACAAAGGAAAAGAAAAGAAGAGCATCTGGGGTGAGAAAAAGGTGGCATGGGTCGCTGACATCACCAAGCTGCTTGTTTTGTTTGTTTGTTTTTAAGGAAGTTAGTTAGTTATGTACGTATATATCTAACGCATCATGAGGGCGAGAGCCAGAGTCTCAAGCAGACTGCACTGAGTGCAAGCCCAAAGCCGGCTCGATCCCAGGACCCTGAGGTCATGACCTCAGCCAAAATCAAGACTGAGCCACCAGGCGCTCCTGACATCACTAAGCTTCTGAATTCAGCTGCTGTGCAGGGGCCGTCCTGCGTCCCACGGTCAACTGAGACTATAAACTCCTGATTCCTTACTCTGGTTGAATCACAAAGGTAAGACACTTGTTTATTTTCTCAGACTGGTGACACGATGCTTCTGAAAATAAATCCAGCAGGAACAGCTAAGGAGAAGACCAAGAACTTGAGCTGCCCGCGCCCGAGAGAACAGCAATCCAGTCGGGTGACACTGGAGGGGACAGGAGCTACGAAGGCCCAGGGGTATTAGGACCCACGGCGGACGCAAGCCAGGGAGCCCAGCGGAGCGAGCCCAAGCGCGAGAGCCGCGTAAGGAACGTGGGGAAGCCAAAGACCAAGAGCGCCTTCCCCTCTGCACGCCTGGGAACGAGAAGTGGGGCCGCCTGGGCTCCCTGCGACAGTAACCCAGAGGGCGCGGGGCCGTCATTGCAGGGCGGGAGAATGCGGAGAGGAAGAGCCCTCGGCGGCTCCGTGGGGCCGGGAACGCAGGTGCGGGCGTCCCGTGGGGACCCAGTGGCAGGGGCTGGCCTTCAGAACCGTCCCAGAAGAGCTCTAAGTCGCTGAGAGGAAAGGAGGCGGTGCAGGGCGGGGACCACGGAGGCGTCTCCCCGCGGGAGGCAGTCGGTGGGAGGGACAGGGACAGGGACAGCCCGAGCCACACGATGGCCGCGGAGACGAACTCTCTGCAGCCGCCACCATGACCTCGCGAAGGAAAGCAGCGAACCCCGAAAGTGACATCCTGGCAGAGTGCGGGTCGGACGGGCACGGCCGCCGCTCGGGCCCGGAAAGGACAGCGCCAGCGTGGGCCGAGCCGCGGTCCTGCCCTTCCCGGAGCCGCGGTCCGCTCCTCCCCAGTGCCCTGGGGTTCAAGGGCGTCGAAGCGGACCTTCCGCACGGCCCTGCCTGAGCTCCACGCCCACAGCCCAGCTTCCTGGTCCCCGCACACCCACCTGGACAGCTCGGACGGGAAACTTGGGCATTTATTATCCATGGCTCCTCTCCTTGCTCCAACTTGAAGATTAAATCGGGTTTGGTACCATGATACCCTGTTGATGGAAAATCATAAAGGATGTGGGCCAGGCTTCTGGGGACTAAGGGACCCAGACCTACACAATGAAACTGCTCGCTCGCACTTGGGGGAAAGACCACAGTGAGGATGAGGGCCACATAGGGATTCGGAGTCTTTGCTCTCTGATGTTCACGCCCATAACAGTGAAGTACGTTGGAGACCTCAGGGCAGACCGACAAAAGAACAAGGGTGCCAATCTGTAATGCGCAGTTTGAGGTCACAGAGAAGCCGCACTTACCCACAGACACCAGGTGGCTATAGTTCTCCAGGATCACGTCCCTGTACAGGAACTTCTGCGCCGAGTCCAGCAACTGCCACTCTTCCCAGGTGAACTCCATAGATATATCCTTGAATGACAATAATCCCTGGAATAATATACATCCCATTCAATCGGATACAATCACATTAGGTGACACCGAGCAGATGTACAGTAACTGGGGAAGGAGGACTGTTCCTCTGGACTGCCTCCTGTGCGCAGGTCAGCACTGACTTCCAGAATGAAAACAAAACAAAACAAATGCAAACAAAAATGAAAACAAAACAAAAACCAGGGCACCTGGGTGGCTCAGTCAGTTAAGTATCTGCTCTTGGCTCAGGTCATCATGATCTCAGGGTCCTGGGATCGAGCCCTCTGCCGGGCTCCCTGCTCAGCACGGAGCCTGCCTCTCCCTATTCCCCCTGCCCCTCCCTCTGCTCATTCTCTCACTCACTCGCTCTTTAAACGAAAAAACCTTTGGGACGCCTGGGTAGCTCAGTTGGTTAAGTGGCTGCCTTTGGCTCAGGTCATGATCCCAGCATCCTGGGATCGCGTCCCACATCAGGCTCCTTGCTCGGCAGGGAGCCTGCTTCTCCCTCTGCCTCTGCCTGCCTCTCTGTCTGCCTGTGCTCACTCTCTCTCTCTCTAATAAATAAATAAAATCTTAAAAAATTAAAAAAATAAAATAAAAAACTTGAGCTTCCATGTGAAACATACTGTTTTTGGTCCTGAAAATTTCAGGATGAACACAACCAACTTCTGCCCTCAAGAAGCTTCCAGTCTTGGGACGCCTGGGTGGCTCAGTTGGTTGAGTATCTGCCTTCGGCTCGGGTCGTGATCTCAGGGTCCTGGGATCGAGACCTGAGTCAGGCTCCCTGTTCAGTGGGGAGTCTGGTTCTCTCTCTCCCCCTGCTCTTGTTCAGAGAATCTCTCAGAAAATAGAATAGAATATAATAAGATACAAAGAAGCTTCCAGGGGTGCCTGGATGGCTCAGTGGGTTAAGCCTCTGCCTTCTGCTCAGGTCATGATCTCAGGGTCCTGGGATCGAGCCCCACGTTGGGCTCTCTGCTCAGCAGGGAGCCTGCTTACCTTCCTCTCTCTCTGCCTGCCTCTCTGCCTACTTGTGATCTCTCTCTCTCTCTGGCAAATAAATAAAAATAAATAAAATCTTTAAAAAAAAAAGAAGCTTCCAGTCTCATAGAGGGAAACAAACAAATATACACGGAGACAAAACAGGTGTTACAAGTCTTTGATTAAAAAAAAAAAATTATCATGGGGCGCCTGGGTGGCTCAGTGGGTTAAAGCCTCTGCCTTCAACTCAGGTCATGATCTCAGGGTCGTGGGATCGAGCCCCGCTTTGGGCTCTCCGCTCAGGGGAGAGCCTGCTTACCCCCCTCTCTCTGCTTGCCTCTTTGCCTACTTGTGATCTCTGTCTGTCAAATAAAATATTTTTTAAAAATTTAGGAAAAAAATTATCCAGGATATATTTTGCCCAGAGATGGAGAGAACAATTCTAAACACATGGGAAGGTGTGACCCTCTGATCTGTCATCTTGACAGGTGCTCAACCCATCTTGGGTCTTACACAGAGTGAGAACTTGGCACAAGTAGAAAAAAAAAAAGGGGGGGGCCAGGGGCGCCTGGGTGGCTCAGTGGGTTAAGGCCTCTACCTTCGGCTCAGGTCATGATCCCAGGGTCCTAGGATCGAGCCCCACATCGGGTTTTCTGCTCAGCAGGGAGCCTGCTTGCCTCTCTCTCTCTCTCTCTGCCTGCCTCTCTGCCTACTTGTGATCTCTCTGTGTCAAATAAATAAATAAAATCTTAAAAAAAAAAAAAAAAGGGGAAAAAAGGGCCAAATAGATAAACTCCTAGCCTTCTTTCAAGAAAATAAGGGGCCCATGACCCATTACTGAGGTCCACCAGGGCTCACTCCCGCACAGACCCTGAGCCGGGAGCCAGTGCTGCAGAGCTGCAGTGCCGGAGAGACGGCGCGCCAGGCATGGCAGCCCCTGCCGGGAGTTGTGAGGCAGTTGTCTGTTCAACCTCTCAGTGAGGTTCCGGCAGCTCTGTGAACCCCCCAAATGCTGGTAGTAAGTTCCTCTCCCGGGACCAAAAGAAACTCCTAACAAGCTACAGGTCCTCACGAGATCATTCAACAAGCATTTCTGAGGCACCGCTGATGGGCCAGGATTGTTCCACGTGCTGGGGGCTCAGCCATGGACACGGTCCCTGGACTTGGTGCATTTCCATCCTTGCAGGGGGTGGTGACAGTAACCACATAACCAACCACCCATCAAGCAAGTGGTGACAGCACTCTACCAAGAGTCAAGCAAGGTAAGGGGAGAGAGTCCAGGGAGGCACGCACAGGCGGATGGAGTGATCAGGAAGCTGTCTGGTAAAGGACTACTTGGGTAAAAACCCAACTGATGTGAGAATGATACCAAGATTTGTCCAGAAGAGCCTTCCAGGCTCACAGGATGTGGTAAGGACTTGAGATTTCATTCCAAGTGAGGACAGGCCACCCCAAGGCCTCGAGCAAGAGTGGCATGCTCTGATTCCCACCCAAGATCATTCTGACTGCAATGGCGAACGGACGGTCCTGGATCTGGGGGCGATGAAGGTAGCTGGAGCCAGAGTGGGAAAATGGGAATAATACGCAGTGGTTGGACTGTGGGCATCAAGTGAAGACAGAGCAGACAGCATCCTGATGGGAGATGACCAGCACACGGAGACGGGTATTGAAGAGGACAGCAAGGATCCTGGCCAAGTCAAGTGAAGACGCTGCCCTTGGACAAGGAGAGGGTGCCTGAGGGATGAGAAATGAGGGGAATGAGGGGCTGCAGAAGCAGCTGGACACAATTCCCTGAAGCAGGCCACTCGGGGAAGGGAGGGAACATCTGGGACAACCACCTGGGTGTCCACTGAGCCCACTGTTAGGAGGAACTGGTCCGTGTTAAGGGATTTCAGTAAACCAGGAATCTGTTGCCCTCTGGGAACTTCTGAAGATGGAAGCTTCTGGAACATTCTGTAAAGGCAGCTGAGAAGTGAAGTACAGAGATTCCTGGACTTGAGCACCCCTGACAGGCTCCTGACACAACAGCACTGCCTGCAGACAGAGAAGACCCAGGAGGGAAGAGACACTGAGTACAGTTCTGGGCGAGTCTGCAGAGATAAGAGAGAGAATTGCTCACAACATGGAGATACAGGGTAAGGTCATGTCTCAGGCCCTAAGCAACTGCCTGATGCTGAGCACCACCCACCTGACAACAGGAGCTTCTCTGGTCTAAGCACTGGTCTTCCCAACCCAGGAGGAGCCCCCACAGGAGGTGAGATTGAAGAGTGAAGCTCTTCATCTCTCCTCTGCAGCCTGCGTGAGGCAAGGAGAGGAGGAGGAATTAAGAGTATGGACTGGACTGCCCAAAGCCCAAAAGAGACCAGAGAAGATGAGACCAGAACGTCATGAGTGCTCACTAAGACAACCCCTGGGGCCAAGGAAAGGGAGAGTGGACAGGCACGTCTGAGGCTGTGTTGGAGAAAAATGAAGCTGTGACCTCCTGCATTCAGATCCCTCCCAGGCCACTTGTCAATCAGCGACTTTTCAGCAGAGGAGAAACCCAAGCACAGCACACCAGTGTGATCATGTAGAAGCTTAAGGCAGATGCCATGAGAGTGAACAGAGACCAAAGCGGCTGAGTATGGAGACAGGATGGAAGAAGAGGGTGAGAGTAAACCGTGAGGCTTATTTTAAGCTTTTTACTGTATTGTGAACTTGACAAGCATCAAAATAAAATACAGAGAAACCATTAAAAAATTTTTATTGGTCGGGGCGCCTGGGTGGCTCAGTAGGTTAAAGCCTCTGCCTTCGGCTCAGGTCGTGATCCCAGGGTCCTGGGATCGAGCCCCACATCGGGCTCTCTGCTCAGCGGGGAGCCTGCTTCCTCCTCTCTCTGCCTGCCTCTCTGCCTGCTTGTGATCTCTGTCAAATAAATACACAAAATCTTAAAAAAAAAAGAATGGTAAAGACATGAAGAAATTAGAAATAGAAAACTATTAAGACCAAGAGAGAATCCATAACTCTAAGATAAAGATTTTTAAATATATGAGATAATAACATAAAGGCAGTTCTACTGTATGCAGCAAAGAATCACCACTGTGCGAAGTCACACAGCAGACCCATAGGGAATCCGGGGAGAATGGGGATGGGGCACGACACCTCTGTCAGCAACACATAAGAAAGAACACCAGGAACCTATCAAACATAGTAGCAGTTTTACATGTTTAATGTTTAAGAAATAATAAAATGACAAGATATGACTTTACTTCGGAAAAGACCTCATGTTTGGACGTGAGAGGGGCTGCAGCTGAAGTCAGACAGAAGGCTCACACTGTTCCCTACCAAATCCATTGTGCTGAATTCACCTTCTTAAAGCAAACATGGTAGCAGACCTGACGGTATTTGTTCCAGGGGCGCCTGGGTGGCTCAGTGGGTTAAGCCTCTACCTTCGACTCAGGTCATGATCTCAAGGTCCTGGGATCGAGCCCCGCACCGGGCTCTCTGCTCAGCGGGGAGCCTGCTTCCCCCTCTCTCTCTGCCTGCCTCTCTGCCTACTTGTGATCTCTGTCTGTCAAATAAATAAATAAAATCTTTAAAAAAAAAACCAAATTTATTCCAATAAATTTTAAAACGTAGAAGAAATAAAAATTCTCTAAGAAAGTAGAAAGAACCAAAGTTGGCCCAGAAGGAATTAAAGAAAGCAAGACTGACTAATCCATGATCAGAAACCACGCAGGGATCCCTGGGTGGCTCAGTTGGTTGAGCGGCTGCCTTCGGCTCAGGTCATGATCCCAGCGTCCTGGGATCGAGTCCCACATCGGGCTCCTTGCTCGGCAGGGAGCCTGCTTCTGCCTTTGCCTCCCTGTCTGCCTGTGCTCGCTCTCTCTCTCTCTCTAACTAATAAATAAATAAAATCTTAAAAAAAAAATTTATAAAAAAAGAAAACACGCAGATGTAGAACCGAAGGTACACCCTCCGGTCCAGAGAGGCCGTGCGCCCACACTACACCTGACAGTAAGTTCTATCCACATCGCAGGGACATCAAAGTCCCATCATGTCTCCCCCGACGAGGTGCCCAGAAGCCACAGGATGCCCTACAGCGCATGGCACAGACCTGCACAACCCCACAGACAAACCAGGCAACTACAGCACAAACTGCGGTCTTACCCATTCACCATTAACTCTGATCAAAGTATCTGGATAAAAATACTATTAGAGTACAAGTCCTGCACACACATACAGGGCAAACTATGACAAAGAAATTTCTCTAAAAAATTAAAGCATGGTCCAAAATTAACGACAACAAAAACACAAAAAACCCATCCGTGAAATAAGCCACATCCGTATACAGCAGAGAAGAGCCAATCGATCATCTCAATGGAGAAAACAAAAGTAACGCCGTGAAACTCAACCCTTCTAAACCCTTCTAAAAACCCGAGCTCTTCCCAGGTGAGTCAAGTGCTGGGTGTTTCCGTCGCTGGGGGCATCTGTCCAGCCTCAGAGCAGGCAGGGGAGCCTCTGATGCCCCACGGACGGCGGGCTTTCCCTCTGGTGCATGTGCCAAGGCTGGTGAGCACAGGAGCTGGGCTGGCCTGGCGGATGGACTCTCCCAGTCTCGAGGCACTGAGGACACAAAAAACCCTAGAGAGGAGCATGCAGTAACCACGCCCGCCCTCACCGCTGAGGCCGCAGGTGAAAGAACCACAACCAAAGTGGCATCTCCACGCCTGTTTGACATCATCAGTCACCTCCCTATCTTCGTGGCAGAGGAAAGGGGAAACACTCTGGTGGAAGGTCACACTGAACTTTGGTCGCTGTGGCTGCACCAACATAGGCATAAAATAGAAACTTGTGAGACTTGTGAAGAGGCAAGAAAACAAGACGGATAAATCCAAGGAAAAAGCACAACACAGACTCACAGATGATCCAGAAATTAGCAGAAAACACTAGAAACAACTGTCATGGGGCACCTGGGTGGCTCAGTGGGTTAAAGCCTTCGGCTCAGGTCATGGTCCCAGAGTCCTGGGATGGAGCCCCACATCCAGTTCTCTGCTCAGCAGGGAGCAGGCTCCCTGCCCCCTGCCTGCCTCTCTGCCTACTTGTGATCTCTGTCTGTCAAATAAATAAAATCTTAAAAAAAAAAAAAAGAAACAACTGTCATAAGACACACTACTACAAATACTTAAAAGTATAGAAGTATACAACAGATTGCAAGAAAATTAGAAATTTATTTTTAAAAACCCAAGGACATAGAGAAATAAAGAATGGATATCATATTAACTGAGCATCAGCAGAATGGCTGAGTACAGGTCATCCATCCTTGGGAAGATGCTTCAAGCAAAGGTGACAAACCACCACTGGCCTCTGCTGATAAGACACAGAGCTGTTTCAGCGCTTCGGGAGTCTCTGGTCGTGTTCACCGAACTTAAATACACACACACCCATCACTCCTAGATATACGCCAAGTGGTTGTCCACCGGGAGGAGAGTCTGCGCCCTCGGGAATGTCTGGCACTGAGGCTACTGTGCCGGTCTCTAAACAGGCAGAGGCCAAGGACGCTGCTCAGCATCCTGCGATGTACAGGACAGTCCTCCACAGTGAAGAGCAACTCAGTCCAGAATGTCAACAGTGCTGAGGCTGAGAAATCCTGGTGTTTGCCCAACAGAAATGAGAACTGATGTCCCTCAAAGGTCGTGTACAGGGGCGCCTGGGTGGCTCAGTGGGTTAAGCCTCTGCCTTCGGCTCAGGTCATGGTCTCCGGGTCCTGGGATCGAGCCCCGCATCGGGCTCTCTGCTCAGCGGGGAGCCTGCTTCCCCCCTCTCTCTGCCTGCCTCTCTGCCTGCTTATGATCTCTGTCTGTCAAATAAATAAATAAAATCTTTAAAAAAAAAAAGTCATGTACAAAATGTTTATACCAGTGTTACTCATAACGGCCAATAACCGGACGCAGCCCAATGCTGGTGATGACCATGTCTGTGACAACAGCAGAATACAGCAGATAAATTCTGAAACAGTCATACAGCAGAGTTTATCATACAACTTGGACGTCAGTCACAAACTATGCTAAGAGAAGCCAGATACTTTACTGTACAATTCCAATTATATTAAGTTAAAAAAAGAAGAAAAAGGCAAAATGAATGATGTTGCAACAGGAGTAGAAAAGTATAAATAAAGCAGTGACCCCTGGGGTTGGGGGGAGTGGCGACAGGGAGAACGGAACCTGCTGGGCCGCTGGAATTCTTGACTTTGTCTTCAGTGTACGCTCTAATTATGCGATGTGTAAGAACATTTGGTCATTCAGATGTCCAAAACATTTCTCATATGTATTCGGTCTTCATCCATGGTTTTCTGGTTCAGAGCTCCTAAAACCCTTGGAATTCCCTAAGAGTGATCACAGTATCTTTTGTTATGTTAATGATGCAACTTCTGGCAAGCCCTAGAGGTACCTGACCAAAGGGCAGCTGGTTCCCAGGACAGTGTCCCCCATCTCTGGGTACACAGTGACAGAATAAAGCTGAATTCTCAGACAACCTGCTGGTGTCCAAGAACTGCATGATGCTGTGTCTGCTCCCCCAACCCTCTCGCTGGAATTGGGTCCAGGAACCTAAAAGAATATAAACACTCTACTTAAGGTTTATGCATTTTACTGTAATTTAGAACTCAATTAAGTTTTAAAAAGCCAAAAGAAGCCACAAATGGATATATATGTATAAAACCATCACAGATACAACTACAAATGTATTTTTTGCATGGTTTACAAACAGAAATAATGTTACATAGTGTGAAACCCATTTATGTAATAATCGAAACAAACCAAATATTTAAGGATATAAACGGCTGTAGGGGCACCTGGGTGGCTCAGTGGGTTAAAGCCTCTGCCTTCGGCTCAGGTCATGATCTCAGGGTCCTGGGATCGAGTCCCACATCGGGCTCTCTGCTCAGCAGGGAGCCTTTTTCCCCGCTCCCTCTTTGCCTGCCTCTCTGCCTACTTGTGATCTCTCTGTCAAATAAATAAATAAAATCTTTAAAAAAAAAGGATATAAACAGCTGTAGACAAACATACATAGAAAGATCTAGAATATAGACCAAATTGACTATCTCTGAGGAGAGAAAAGGGATTAGGACAGGAGGGTAATTGTAAGACTTAACTGTGTTCTAAGAGAATGCAGAGAAGTATCAAATATGTCACCAAAAATTAAAGGAGATAGGAATATACCCATACATGTGCAGAGTTGTTTGTGGTTTCAAAGTCTGTAGCAGTGACAAGCTCAACAACCTAAATTTCCACCAACAAGAGAATAGCTAAATAAGAATATGATACATTTATCTTATAGACATTTTCAAACTGTAGATTATACACAGTACGATGCAATTCATAAAAACAAAACTTTTCCAATGTTTAATTAAGCACACCTAAAATTCCACAGCATCACTATAAAATTCATAAATTATTTTATTTTTTTTAATATATTTTTTTAAGATTTTATTTATTTATTTGACACAGACAGAGAGAGCACAAGTAAGCATTGCTGCAGGTAGAGGGAGAAAGAGAAGCAGGCTCTTTGCTAAGCAGGGAGCCCGATGCGGGGCTCGATCCCAGGACCCTGGAATCATGACCCGAGCCGAAGGCAGTCGCTTAACCAATTGAGCCACCTAGGCGCCCCAATAATTTTAATTAGTTATTTAAAAATTTTAAATATATTTGTGTCTCAAAAGAATACAAATTTTTAGCAGATCAAAAGCTGAGGCCTGAGAGCAGGAAGCACGAAGCCCTAGCGGTTACCAGCTGTGGGTCCCAGGAGGTGAGTCCACAGGCTTAAATCCCCATCAGTGGAGAAACAGTTCAATAAAATGTGGCCCATTCACATTGTAGGATCATAAAATGGAGCTATTATAAAAGAAAACGCCCATCTATAGGTATTGCCATAAAGAAATCTAAAATAAATGTAAAGGAAATGGCAAACTGCACAATTCATAGAAGAGAACAAAACATAAAATCTTGTTTCCTGTAGAAAGGATCTGCACGGAAACCCCCAAGCTACTGACTACCTCTATTTTAAACTTTTAGGTTTTTTTTACTTTAAGTAGGCTCCATGCCAATCTGGGGCCTGACTCACGACCCTGAGATCAGGAGCCTGCTACTGACTATCTCTTGACAATAGAGGAAGGAAATGATAACCAAATGACTTTGGCTGCATTACTTACAATCCCATTTTCTAAAAGGAAGTAAGTAAAAGTTTTATATTAAAGAGGAAAAGCAATAAAGCCATTTCCATACTAAAATGCAAAACAGCCACCAGTGTACAGGATCATACATGCAAAATGTAGAGAAAAACAATGGGAAAGTTCCATAAGAAACCATGGATGGCAATCCTTTCTAGGGAGCAGAACAGGAGAGGTGAAGCACTCTTACACTGATACGTTTGTGTCAATAAAAATAAGAGGGAAGGGAAGGAAAGGAGGAGAAAGAGGAGAAGGAAAAGGAGGGAAGGAGAGAGGACTGGGGAGAAAAGATGAGGTGTGTAGGCAAGAGCTGGCCTACAGAGAGGAAGTGATGCAGGCTGGAACAATAAAGAAGGGAGGAAAATTAGAACGTAATGCGTGTGCGCGCACACGCAGAAAAAGAAAATAATAGAGCGAATATGCTAAAATGTTGACAATTCTGGGTAAAGAGGTTTTTATACAACAGTGTACAGGGGTAATTTCCATTCGTTCACCCGTCATTTGACACAGAGAGAGAGCAAAGGCAGGGAGGGGGCAGAGAGCCTGATGTGGGGCTCGATCCCAGGACCCCAGGACCACGACCCAAGCCAAAGGCAGACACCTAACGAACTGAGCCACCCAGGCACCACTGTACAAGAGTTTTTTATACCATTCTTGTGATTTCTCTAGTTCCAAAATTCTTTCGAAATAAAGTAAAATTAAAAACTCCTAGGGCTTTCCAGTATGAGCTTTCCCTCACTTCAAGGGCCCTACCAGGCTGGCCCCGGCTGCCGCGCCATCCCTTTCCACTCCAGCCACAGATTTCTTTCCACTAGAGGTGGCTGCAGCTTGCTTGGAATACAACCCTAGAAATAAAAGTCTGGAAGGCTTCCTCCCTACTACCCCCAGCACCCCATGATCGTCAAGTCGTCACTCAGACACTATGTAAATGTTGCCTCAAGAAGGGGTGCCGATCTAAAGCAAAGCCGCTCAGTCGCTCTCTTGCCCGTGCTTCAACACTCACATCTCTGTCTGTTTCCGATGCTCCTCTGGTATGTCTGACCATCTCCCATACCCAGCATGGGGTCACGGACCCTGTCAATCCTGTCCGTCCCAACATGCCCTAGAAAAATTACCTGGTGTAATAAACAATTAACGTTTGTTAAATTAAAACGTGCACTCAAAAACAAGGAAACGCTACTCACATTAAAATCTAAGAGGCATAGGGCCGCCTGCGTGGCTCAGTCGGTTAAGCATCTGCCTTTGGTGCAGGTCATGATCCCAGGGTCCTGGGATTCAGCCCAGGGTTGGGCTCACTGTTCAGTAAGGACCCTGCTTCTCCCTCTCCCACTGCCTGCTGCTCCCCCTGCTTGTTCTCTCACTATCAAATAAAATATTTTTTAAGGGGCGCCTGGGTGGCTCAGGGGGTTAAAGCCTCGGCCTTCGGCTCAGGTCATGATCCCAGGGTCCTGGGATCCAGACCCACGTCGGGCTCTCTGCTCAGCAGGGAGCCTGCTTCCTCCTCTCTGCCTGCTTCTCTTACTTGTGATCTCTGCCTGTCAAATAAATAAATAAAATCTTTAAAAATATATATATATATATATATATTTTTTTTTAAAGAAAATGTAAGAGGCATTAAGAGCACAAACTCTGAAGATACCACCTTGTTTGAATCCTCGCTCTGCGACCCTAGTCTCCGTGGATCCTTTACGAGCTTAGGACCATTGACAGGCTTCCCAGTTTCATCACCTGCAAAGTGGGGACATACTTGCCCCATAAGGTCATGAGACTTTGACAACTTCATACACACGAAATGCCTAGCTAAGAATGGTACCCACTAAAAAAAAAAAGAAAAAAGAATGGTACCCACTAATACTATTCGATAGTTTTAAAGTCTTCGTTTAGTCTGTTTACTTATTCTTCATGAAGTATGATTCTGTTCACTTCCTTTATCTTTATTTATTGCTACTGTAAATACAATGTTTCCTCTCACTGTATTTTTCATAGGGCTTTAAGAATAAAAATATCCCGGGGCACCTGGCCAGCTCAGTTGGTAGAGCATGCCACTCTTCATCTCGGGATTGTAAGTTCGAGCCCACACTGGGCACAGAGATTACTCAAAAAAAAAAAAAAAAAGAAAAGAAAAGACCCTTAATTTTAAGGTTAACTGACTCATGTCACTCCGTGAACTGCCTTGTTCCTGGCACCCATACTCTTGTCACACGTGAAGCATCGTAGCACCTAAAGAAGGTCTTTACTGTCACTGATCATTTCTTCACATTCCACCGTCCACCACATTATGCGATCCAGTTTGCCACACCGCCATCACCTCTCAGGGAGTGACCATTCTAACATTCGCTCTGGTACGGAGAAATTGCTTAAGACATAAATACCAAGGCACCGGGGCGGCTCAATTGTTAAGTCTTCTCTGCCGTGGGCTCCGGTCATGATCTCAGGGTGCTGGGACTGAGTGCCAAGTGGGGCTCCCTGCTCCGCGGGGAGTCTGCCTCTCCTTCTCTCTCTCCCTCTGCCCCTGCTAGTGTGCGCTCTTTCACTCGCTCTAATAAATAAAATCTTCAGAAAAAAATAATAAAGACTTATAATTACCCAAGTCCAAGAACTAGTTTGTCTCATGCAATAATTCTCTGAGGTACTTCATATCACAGCTTTTATGAAGTTCTCTTTTCTCAAGTTTGCAGGCAAACAGCCACTCTCCAAACTTACACCTCTCTTGCACCGCAGGCCTCGTGCACCGCCGTCCTTCCTCGCCTTTGCCACAAATCCTCCACTCCTCAGGGCTCTACTGCCTCACACCCCGAGCCTCCACTGACACAGGGACCTTTAATCTGGGTATTTCCAGCTGAGAACTCCCACTTGAGCTGCAGACTCGGTGTAGGCACCACACAGCCACCACGTACTGCACAACACACAGCGGCACCCTTTCCCTGGAAGCCTGTCCTGACCGTGTTCCCGAGGGGAAGCACCGCCCCGCGTGCACGAAGTCAGGAGTGCAGCCTTCACCCGCTGACCCCGCCAGCCCCGCTGGTCCACGGCCCTCCCCCTCCAAAACTGCTCCTTCCTGCTTCCTCCACAAGGACCGTCATTACCCTCAGGGTTCAGGGTCCGCGGCGGGCAATAAAGTGTACCTTCCGAGGGTGCAGAAACCAGGAACGTTTCCGGAGATCAGAGACAGGGAAGGAAGCGGGGGGAGGGACACGCGAGCTCGGGCGCTGGCGGCGACGGCGAAGACATGGCTGTGCCCGTCCTCAGCGCCCATCAGCTTTTAAAGACCGGAGCACCCCTACTTACCCAACACGAAGCTGTCCGGAACGTGCCGGCCATCCCGCGCTGTTCCCTGCAGGCTGCGGAGCGAGAGCCGAACCGTGAGCGTCTCCCTGCTGGCCTCATCCGCGCCCACCCACGGGGGACCTCCCGCCCCACAGAAGGAGGGTCCGGGGCGGTGTCCCTCACAGGGACACGGCCTCCAGGCTGGACAGCGGCCCTGACACGGGAGACCCCGAGTCCAGGCTGGCTCCGACCACGCCTCAGACCTACCGTGGGGGCTCAGCCGGCCAAGCTGCTGGTCTGCACAGGACGCTCCGGGCGGGGGCTCAATCTGTCCCTCCGCCCGGTCCGGAGCCACAGAAACTCGGAACTCCCCGGGCCCGCTCCGGTCCCCAAGCGCCCAGGCGGAAACAGCCCTGGAGGCGCATACCCCTCTACAGCGGCGGGTGCGGCGCAGAGGAAGTACGTCATGCGCCTATGCACCCGGTGAGACGGCGTCGAAAGAAAACTACACCTCCCAGAATCCTCTGCGGAGGGCGGTCCCCGCTTCCCAGCCGGGCTTTCCCCAGAAGGCTGACCCGTAGAGACCCGCGGGGCGTCGCCGCACGGCATCTCGTCGCCTCTGTGGAGCCTCGCCGCACTCCAGCCTCAGTGCCAGGGCGAACATGCTGAGACCTGAGGTCGAGCAATACAGGGTTCCGATCCCCAGGCATAGAAGAGAAGGACGCTCGTAAGGCCACGGGTTGCAGGTCACCGGGTCACACGACAGCCCTGAACAGCAGGGCACTGGCCGACACTGTCAGCGCCGCGTCCAGGAGACCCTGCAGTGGACGGAAAGACAGGAAGACGGGAAAAACTGCCAGTCCAGAGTAGATCGTAGATCGAACAACTCTCATTACAGTGCAATAAAACATGATTTTAAGTCTTTTCTGCCTGAAAAAAACTTTTTTCCGAACAGCTTGCTTACTTGCTTTTTTTTTTTTTTTTTAAGATTTTATTGATTTGTCAGAGAGAGTGAGCACAAGCAGGGGGAGCGCAGATAGAGGGAGTGCGATGCAGGACTGGATCCCAGGACCCCGGGATCATGACCTGAGCCAAAGGCAGAGGCTTAACAGTCTGAGCCCCCCAGACGTCCCTCCCAACAGCTTCCCATTCAACAATTATTTTATTTTATTTAAGATTTTATTTATTCATTTGACAGACAGAGATCACAAGTAGGCAGAGAGGCAGGCAGAGAGAGAGGGGGAAGCAGGCTCCCCAGCGAGTAGAGAGCCCGACGTGGGGCTCGATCCCAGGACCCCGGGATCATGACCTGAGCCGAAGGCAGAGGCTTAACCACTGAGCCACCCAGGCGCCCCTCAACAATTATTTTAATGAGATAGGGAAATAAAGACAAAAGTGTAGACAACACTCTAAGCATTTATGGGAGAAACAGCAGCGATACCAGAAAATCTCACAGTCTTGAATAATTATAACAATAAACACTAAAAACGAGCAAATTAAAGTTGCAGGAACCTACTGAAAAACCAAAAAAAATAAGCCAAAAGAAGGCAAAGGATATACTAAAGATAAAAGCAAACAACTAGAGGAAATTAATCAGAAATGAAAAGACAGAGTAACTGACTCTAGAGAACACTGTTAAAGAGAAAACCACAGGCCCAAGGTTGGGACACTGAGGTGAAGGCCCCAAGTCCCTAAACCCAGACAGAATATGTAACCTAACACTAGCAATTTCAGCTTCCCAGAAATGTAATCTTAACGGGTCAGCACCAATAAGATCATCTGTCACAGGGCCCTTTTCATCCCCCAAAGGAAAAGAAAAATCTCAAAAAAAAAAAAAGAATGGAAGGACATCCTGGAAAAGTCCATGAGAGAAACAGACACCATAAGAATGACTGATTACAGTATACAGAAAGTGGAGACCAGTGAGGACATTTCAGTATGTAAGATATGATAGAAATCAACACAAAGATAACATTCTCTTTTTTTAAAAGATTTTATTTATTTATTTGACAGAGATCACAAGTAGGCAGAGAGGCAGGCAGAGAGAGAGGAGGAAGCAGGCTCCCTGCCGAGCAGAGAGCCGGATTTGGGGTTCAATCCCAGGATCCTGGGATCACGACCTGAGCTGAAGGCAGAGGCGCCCCCAAGATAACATTCTGAAGTGCACCAGGCAGACTGTTGGTAGAGCATTCAACTCATGATCTTGGAGTCATGAGTTCGAGCTGGCTGTAGAGTTTACTTAAAACAAACAAACAAGGGACGCCTGGGTGGCTCAGTTGGTTAAGCGGCTGCCTTCAGCTCAGGTCATGATCCCAGCGTTCTGGAATCGAGTCCCACATCAGGCTCCTTGCTCGGCAGGGAGCCTGCTTCTCCCTCTGCCTGCCTCTCTGTCTGCCTGTGCTCGCGCTCTCTCTCTCTAACTAATAAATAAATAAAATCTTTAAAAACAAAAACAAACAAGCAAACAAAGCCATTCTGTTCATAAAAAAAACAGTTCTGGGAGATGCAAATGCATTAAAGAAAGTAGAGTGGCAACGGTTGATAAGTACATACATGTGATTTGCCTTTTTGTTTCTTGTTTTCAGTGATCTACCATAAGATTCTTTTTTCAGTATGGGCATGGGAATTGATGCTGGAAACACCATATGTAATTAATTCATTAAGTCTGTATTAAAAATCTTGAATGTAGGTGCTGGAAATATTGCAAAAGTAGCTTAAACTAACAGGAAATGCCCTTTGTTACGGATGAGGTCAAGCTTCAGGAACGGCTGGATGCAGGGCTTCAATTACCTGCAGACCACTGTCTCCCTTTCTCTTCCTTCAGATGCCAATCCCTGAATCAGACTCACAATGACTGATTGTCCAGGCCTTGGTCCACTATATAAAACCAACAGTTCGTTGTGCTAAGCTTCACTGACCACACAGATTAAACACAGGAGAAAAGGGACGCCTGGGTGGCTCAGTTGGTTGAGCAGCTGTCTTTGGCTCAGGTCATGATCCCAGCATCTTGGGATGGAGTCCCACATCGGGCTCCTTGCTTGGCAGGGAGCCTGCTTCTCCCTCTGCCTCTGCCTCTGCCTCTGCCTGTGCTCGCGCTCTCTATCTCTCTCTAACAAATAAATAAAATCTTTAAAAAAAAATAAACACAGGAGAAGGGTTGTTTCCTTAAAAAGCAGAGATGAACTACCAAAAGAAAGGGAATGGATGTAAAGAAGGCCAAAATAAAAATTTTCAGGTCTAGTTCTAGCATTACTGACTCCCCTGGTAACAGATTATTCCTGCTAATTGGGAAAGTCAGAGCATGAGGCAGCACTGTAACATTGTCAATGCTCAGGTGATGTCTCAAAGCCTCCAAAAATTAATTTTTGTCTTTTCTAATGAACTTTGATCTCTTGTTTATGAACTGTGGTATGATTTGTAATTTGGGCAACATAAATTATCCCTGTGGACTTTATGTCATATATCATTCCTTGTTTCCTGCTTGCCTGTCTTTTCTTTTCTTTCTTTCTTTTTTCCTACTTAAAAGTGCTCACACTGGGGCACCTGGATGGCTCAGTTGGTTGAGAGTCTGCCTTTGACTCAGGTCATGATCCCACGGTCCTGGTATTAAGCCCCACATTGGGCTCCTTGCTCAGTGGGGAGCCTGCTTCTCCCCCTAGTGGCTCAGTGCCTTTGGCTCAGGTTAGGATCCCAGGGTCCCCGGCTCAAGCCCCAAGTACAGTCTCTGCTCAGCGGGGAGCCTGCTTGCCCCCCACCCCGCCTGCCTCTCTGCCTGCTTGTGATCTTTGTCAAATACATAAATAAAATCTTCAAAAAGAAGTCAAGCATGAAACTTCAAAGACATTTTTTTTAAATGCTTGTATTTATTTTTGTTCCCATGCTTGGAGATAGGCTCTCATTAGGTATTGGATTTGTTGGTTAATTTATATGGAATATGTCTAGAAAAAATATTTCTTCATAATGGAATTGTCTTTTTCAGAATAGTTTCTTTTCTGTCTTAGCTTCCCTGATCTTCTTTCTTATTTCTGTGTTCTTATAGAGTATCTACTATATAAACATAGAACTTAAATACAAGGGACATGGCAAAGGAGGAGAAATTTATTTCTCTATCAGACTTAGAAGCTAGCTGGAAGAGTAAATATGCACATGCAGTCGGTTGGATTTCGCAGGATACGGACTTACAAGTAGCTGGTGTATTAGGGACTGCTTTCGGGATTGACCCCTGGGAGGGAATGAGAGAAGCAGGACAGGACGGAAGAAAAAGTTGAACAGTGATGCTTTCACAGCAGAGGCCTCAGCTGATCTCACAAATCCCTGAAACTGGCCTTTCAGAGATGACCAAATTGGGGTAAAGGAGTGGGGACTTTGCACCTTTATGTTGACCAGTTTTAAGGTGTGAGCTGAATCCAAGGAGGTTGACCTTGGTTGAGGCCTCTCCTTTCAGGTGAGGGCAATTTCTTGAGAGGGACTCATTTATGGCCCCTTAAAAGCACCGAAGCCGGTATCTGGAGAAACGCGTGCCTCTGCCTGAAGGAGCCTGGACGCCAGAGCACCCAATTCAACCCCGAAGGCAGTAAAACCAGCAGGTTAAAGATTTTGCAAAAAATCAGCGTATTGTTATAAAGCCAGCTTTTAAGCAGAGCTAGGCAAAACTGTTGTAAGACACACCCAGGGGAGTCTGCCTTCAGCTCAGGTCATGACCCTGGAGTTCCGGGATGGAGTCCCATGTCGGGCTCCCCGCTCTGCGGGGAGTCTGCTTCTCCCTCTGCTCTTCACCCCCCTTGTGCTCTCTCTCACGCTCTCTCAAATAACTAAACAAAATCCTTTAAAAAGTGGGGGGACATACCCTAGGTAGCATCGCTGTTTATACTTAATATATACCAATTATATATCCTCACACGATATGATGAAAAGCAGTATTTAAACCAATAATGACTTCCAGAGTTCAACCAGGCAAGTAGACATAGGGTGACCTAAATCTTTTTCTAGCTAGAAAAAATTTCTTTTTATATTTCCTTCTGAAAAGTTGAACTTGAAATTTCACATAGATTCTACAAATAGGCCTGTGCTATATTTTTCTTTTATAAGACAACTTAGACATCTAGGTTGAATTCAGTCGGTTACCTTGTGGCATCAGTTTAAATAAAAGTACTCAGTGACTGTTATCTATTATTACATTTGTCGTTATTCTTCTCATTATGAAGTGTGTATGGTTGCACGGAACCCCTGGAGGTTTTGGGTTAGCAGCAGTGATATAAATCGACATTTAAAAAAAATAAAATGGGGGCATCTGGGTGGCTCAGTCAGTTGAGCGTCTGACTCTTGATTTTGGTTCAGGTCGTGATCTCAGGGTCGTGAGATTGAGCCCTGTGTCAGGCTTTGTGACCAGTGGGGAGTCTTCTTGGGGTCTCTCTCTGCCCTCCCCCCATTTGTGTACACTCTCTAAAATAAATAAATCCTTAAAAAAGATAAATGTTGGGGCGCCTGGTGACTCAGTTGGTTAAGCAGCCGACTCTTGGTTTTGACTCAGGTCTTGATCTCAGAGCCCTGCATCAGGCTCCACACTCAGCGGGGAATCTGCTTGAGACTCTCTCTCCCTCTGCCCCTCCCCGCTGTGTTCTCTAAAATAATCTAATTAAATACAATCTTTTTATTTATTTATTTGACAGAGAGAGAGAAAGATATCACAAGTAGGCAGGCAGAGAGAGAGGGGGAGAAGTAGGCTCCCCGATGAGCAGAGAGCCCAATGCGGGGCTCGATCCCAGGACCCTGGGATCATGACCTGAGCCGAAGGCAGAGGCTTAACCCACTGAGCCACCCAGGTGCCCCTAAATAAAATCTTTAAAAACAGTAAGTGTTAAAACAGTTACAGAATGTTTTGGAGGATGGAGGGACTACAGACTGGTGGAAAAGAGTTCACCACTTCTCACATGATCCCAGATATACAGTGAAGACTATGATTCCAAGCTGCCTTCTCCAATCCCTAACTTCACAATGTTTTCCTGTATTATTTTTCTTTCAGTAGTTTTTGAAGTCTAGGATTCAATGAAATCACTTAACCAGGAGTTTAAGACATGTGTTCTTTACCCAGAGGACGAGACTTAGACATTTGTACTTTTAATAAATTTGCTAGATAAACATGATGCTTGCCAAAGTGCGAGAATCACTGATTTACGTAACTCTTTCTCTAATATTCTTTCACACTTAGACAAAAATCTTATTTTCAGTGTTATTGTCCAATTTTTGGATTACAGATCCATAACTGAGAGCTGTCTGTGCCAGTCACATCTTATTGACATCATTGAAAGTTTAATGATCGTACTTTTAGTATAGAAATTTCCTTCCTTCCAAGAGTGCCTTCTTGGTGCAGCTGAGTGTGCAACTCTTGGTTTCAGCTCAGGTCGTGATCTCAAGCTCAGGATCTCAGAGTCATGGGGTCAAGCCCCATTTTGGGCTCCATGCTGAGTGCAGAATCGACCTGGGATTCCCTCTCCCTCTGTTTCTTCCCCATGTGCTGTAACAAATAAATCTTTAAAAAAATTTACCTTTCTTCCAAAGTACTAAATCAAATAAGAGTTCTTTTGTTCTTTCATTTTTCACACTCGGAGTCTAGAATATTTACAAACATTACTCATCCCAATACAAAACAATGGAACAACTTTTAAGCCATGAGCGTAAATGTTCCTGTTTCAGAGAATTAGGAATGTAAAAGCTGTATACAGAGCATAAGGAAAATTGGAAGACATTTGAGCACCAAGCAAAAAATGCCTTTTGCTGGTCAATACACAAAACTTAGTCTTTATCTGAGAATTCTTACTTGAGAAAAAGCTTATGAACACTTTAAAATTTTTTTAAGATTTTATTTATTCAACAGAGACAGCACAAGCAGGCAGAGCAACAGGCAGAGAGGGTGAAGCAGGCTCCCCGCTGGGCATGGAACCTGATGCGGGGCTTGATCCCAGGACCCTGGAACCATGACCTGAGCCAAAGGCAGACGTTCAACTGACTGAGCCACCCAGGCGCCCCACTTATGAAAACTTTAGTGATTTCTAACCCAGTATCAGAAAATTCGAGCTGGAATCAAGCTGTATGAAGATAATTCCCGCATGCACAGAACAGACATTATTCAACATGAGATAGCTCATAAGTTAGAAAACCTCTCTAAATGCAATGAATAGTGACAGGCTGTTGTCATTCACCCCTTATCGAATGCCAGGATATTTAGGCTAAGTATAGAGCTTCTTGTAAGGGCCTACTTAGCCAGAGGGAGCCATTTTGTTGTTTATGCAGTAAACTTAGATTGACCCTGCCCCTCCCAGAGGAATTTACTTAAAAACAAGTCTGGGAAACCATCCCAGGTAGCAAAGCCCAGACACAAGGGTGGGTCAGGCCAGGTGGAGACATAGGATCAGTGGGGTGCGCATATATCTACCAGGGTAAATTGAAATCTCATTGGCCAGCTGTGTGTAGCCAGGCTCAACCACGTGGGTTTTCCTCTATAAAAGTTAGTCTGTGGGGCGCCTGGGTGGCTCAGTGGGTTAAAGCCTCTGCCTTCAGCTCAGGTCATGGTCCCAGGGTCCTGGGATCAAGCCCCGCATCGGGCTCTCTGCTGGGCAGGGAGCCTGCTTCCTCCTCTCTCTCTCTCTCTGCCTGCCTCTTTGCCTACTTGTGATCTCTATCTGTCAAATAAATAAAATCTTAAAAAAAAAAAAAAAAAAAGTGAGGCTGAGAGGGGTCGCGTCTTTCTAAGAGACGGCCCCGACCGGTCGGTTTAATTCTTGATGCTTGGCGCGAAATAAAGCTTTGCTTGACCTTCCCTTTGCATCAGTTTCGCTCCTTTGATTACGGACCCAACACTTCTAACTATATATAATGTCGGAAGACTTTTAGTTATTGCTCAAGCTGAAGGGCTAAAGTAACTCCGTTTTGAGGCAGTAGCCATTTTGTTGTTTATATTTAACTATGAGTGACCCAGAACTTGCATAAATTCCTGACTAGGAGACAGGAATTCCAGGAACAGAATTGGTTACTGTTATGCCCTGATCATAAGACCACCACCAAAAAGACCACCGAGAGCCAGACGTTCCGAAATGCAAAAGCAAGGCTTTCTTCAGGCGGGCAGGCTGCAGCTCGGGCTCATCCCACACACCGACGCCGCGGAGTCCAGGAGGAGCCCCCGCTGGAATTTTAGAGATTATATGGGCAATTTTACACGCAAAAAGTACATAGTCACATAGTTACATGTGTGGGTGACCTTGAAAGTGATTGGTTTCTGAGGTGACTTAAGCTGTGTTGTCCGAGGAGGGTTGGTCAGTTAGGAAAAACTGCTGGCAGGGGGTTTTCCTTACTGGTTGTTTTTCCATCCTTTGTTAGCATATAGGGCCATAACCCCGACTGGCTTGCACTTGGTCCCTCGTTTACATATGGAGAATCACCCTCTATTGGTTCATGTCTGATTCCCTATTTGCATACGTAGGAACCATTTCTATTGGTTCTTGTCCCATCCTTTATTTGCATGTGTAGGAACCGCTTTGGAATGTCTTCAGCTTAATGTAAACAGCAAAAGGGCTGACGCCTTGAATGGCGTCAGGCCCTTCAGTTACTAAACCACAAACTACCCCCACTTCTAGATAAGTTAACCAAGACCCAACCGGTCTTGCTACTCCCTGCAACTTTCCCACCCTGGTACAAACAACTATCAAAAAATATCCCCTAGACAAAGTAGCCAATCCCCGCTGAACAGCACAGCTTAAGCAACCCCAGCACCAATCATTTTAAAGGTCACCTATAGGGGTGATTTTTGGGCGTGAATACTTTGTGGTTTTTGCCTTTATAAGCCCTGTGAAAGTTCAGCTCGGGCCTTCCTCCTAAGCTCCGCTGTGTGGGTGTGTGGGACTGGCCGAGCTGCAGCCTGCCTGAATAAAGCCTTGCTTTTGCATTTCAGAACGTCTGACTCTCGGTGGTCGTCTTGGTGGTGGTCTTGCGATCTGGGCATAACAAAGCCATATAAACATCAGAGAATTCATACTGAAGAATTCACACTATGAACCTAATGAGCATAATGAAGTCTTTATATACCATTAAGATTTCATTACACATCAGAGACTTCCAGGCCAAGATCCAACTTTACCCAAAATAAACCAAGAGAACAGGTCCCATTCCCACCGTGAGCTCTGAAGAACCAGTTATGGGGGTATTAACCGAACTGCCTACTGAAATGAGAGGGGCGCTTGGGATGAGCACTGGGTGTTGGATGGAAATGATCAGTCACTAGATTCTACACCTGAAACTGTTACACTGTATGTAACCCAACTGTCATTTGAGTAAAAACATGGAAGAAAATTGCCTACTTTAAAAAAAAGCCTTTCCGGGGCACCTGGGTGGCTCAGGTCATGGTCTCCGGGTCCTGGGATGGAGCCCGGCACCGGGCTCTCTGCTCCGCGGGGAGCCTGCTTTCTCCTCTCTCTCTGCCTGCTTGTGATCTCTGTATGTCAAATGTGTAAAATCTTAAAAAAGAAAAAAACCTAAAAAAAAAAAAGATTTTATTTACGAGAGAGACTGCGAGAGCGCATGAGAGTGGCGAGACGGGCAGAGAAGCCGAGCCCCACCGCGCAGGGCGCCCGAGGTGGGGTGCCGCGGGGACTCCGGGATCCTGACCTGAGCCTGCGGCAGGTGCTTACCCGACTGAGCCACCCCAGCGCCCGAAACTGTCGGTCAAGTCATGAGCCAACTGCGTCCCGGTGTGGCCCCGTCCCACAGACGGAGCCTCAAAGAACAACGTTAGGGATGCGCAGGCTCCGGAGCACCGCGCCCGCCGGCCACGGAAGCTGGAGGCGGGGCGAGCGCGGCGGGAACAGCAGGCCCAGGACGCGGCACAGGCCGCCGGGCTCGGCGGGTCCCGGGAAGCCGCCGGCCGCGTGGCTCGCCGTGCGCTCGCGGACCCCGGCCGGGCACCCCCGGGAGGCCGCGTGGTCTGCGCGTCAGCACCGCGGCCACGGCCGGCCCCGCCCGCCCGGTAAGCGGAGCCCGGAGGAAACGCCCGGCAACACCGCTAGCGATAAGCGCCGTCTTCGTCCTGACGCCGGATCTTCGCGCCGTGGTTGCTGTCTGACCCCTGACTTCGGCTGCTGCGCTAACTTCCCCCTCGTTCCGCAAACGCGCGTTCCCCGCGGCTCCTCCCCGCGCCTGTCTGCACTCCTCTGGTCAGCGCTGTGGCTTGGACGGCCCAAGCCCACCGCAATCGCCTGGAAGTGGCTTCGACCTAGCGCGGAACAAGCGCAGGACACAGACTTTCCTCCCGGAGACG